>PVHY01002001.1:7274-61092 GCA_004024945.1 Uropsilus gracilis
TACTCCCCCAAAAAATAACTGGCTGTGGTAGTGCGAGCCTGTAGTCCCAGCTACCTAGGAAGCTGAGGCTGGGGATTGCTTGAGTCTGTGGTACCCCAGGCAACGTGAGCCTGTGTTTCCATGGGCAAAAATAGCGGGACCTCTTCCAAAAAAAAAAAAAAAAAGATACAGGGTGATCAGGAAAAGGTCTCAGGGACAGATACATTTGACCAAAGATTGGGGGGAAAATGAGGAACTTACCTCATACATAGTCTCTGGCAGAAGGGTGTTTCTGGCAGAAGAGTGTTTTAGGCAAAGGAGTACCAAATGCAAAGGTTATGAGGTAGAAGGAAGCTTAAGTTCAAGAAACAGTGAGCTGGCCTGTATAACAGAAATATAGTAAGCAAGAGTGCAGTGAAGTTAAACCAGTGGTAATAGAAACATCCTTTATTGGTTTACAGAGAAAGGCAGACATGGTAGGTGTCCCATAAAACATGCATATATATATATATATATATATATATATATATTCCTGTATGTAGATTTACCTCAATTTTGTTAATGCCTATGTAGTCATTCACAGCAGGTATACCATTTTTTCCTTAAAATTTTTTTATTGCTTTCCTATTTCTGAAAGCATATACTCAATGTGGGAAACTTGAAAAATACAGAAAAAGAAAGCATTCATTAAATGTATAATCCAAATCTATTCAATTAGGCATATTTGCTAGTTTTGCTGTGTAAATTTTTAATTATATAGCAATGAGTATGATCCAGTTGTAAAAACTCAATCAATGGATACATACACAGATCAAAACATGAAAATTCTTTTTCATGTTCCTCCACAGAGCCTCCTCTTTCGAGACTTACCTTTCTCTGTGAACTTGGCAAAAGGTTAGTGTATTTATCACAAGATGTTTACATTCATTTACATATGGATGTACTATATAAAAACACACTTTTAAAATCAGACATAAATGGAGTCATAACTTTCCTTCCTGCTGCTGGCAACAGAGTAAGGGTCTAGACTCCCAACAACAGCTAGCAGCATGAGGAGCCTAAAGAAGGGTGAACCTGGCTGGGCATGGTGGTGCACGCCTGTAAATGGCAGTCTAGGAAGCTGCAGCCGGGCAAGGGATTGTGGTTCGAGTCCCACTCAGGGCAACATAGTGAGACCTAGTTCCAAAAAAATAGCTGGGAGTGGTGGCACACGCCTGTAATCCCAGCTACCTGGGAAGCTGAGGCTGGGGATTGCTTGAATTTGTGGTCCTCCAGGCAACGTGAGCCTGTGGTTCCGCAGGCAAAGTGAGACCTAGTCTCAAAAAAAAAAAAAAAAAAAGAAAGAAAAGGGTAAATCTTAGCAGAGCCAGGCATCCATCAGCCTGGCTCTGGAGCTCCCTGCCTGGAGGGATGAAAATTTAATGCTGTGCTGGGGGAGGGAGTCTTTAAGTACCTGGACCAGCTGACTTTCTGGCAACAATGCTAGGGGAAGCCTGTAGCCCACACCTCCCAAACTCTGACTTTGAGAACTGGAAATAATACTCTCAATTTTCAGAAGTGCTCTTCTCACCCTGAATCAGAATGAGATACATTGACAATTGCAACTAGTATTAGGGATGTATCAGCATTTAGGGGAGAACAGACCTTGCGGTTTATCTGGAAGGACCTTGCTTCTACCATACCAAGCATTCTTTCAGTAGGCCAAGGCTTCCCTCCTCTTCCCACACTGTGCAAATTAGCTGGCCATCTCCAGCACCTCCAGTTTCCCCTTGGTTTCCCCCAAGTTTCAAGGGGGTAGAAGCTGCCTTCCACCCACCTGAAAGCTGTTTTGCTGAGCAGCAGCCTTGAGGGTAATCTGCGTTAGAAGCTGAAGTCTGCTTTCTTTTTGCAACCAATGCAGAAGTACTGATGGCCTTCCTTTTAGATAAATTTACTCTCCTCCCTTCTCCCCCCTAAGCTTTTTTTTTTTTTTTTTTGAGACTAGTTCTCGCTGTTTTTGCCTATGGAACCCCAGTTTCACATTGCCAGTGGTACCGTGGACTCAAGCAATCCCCTAATTCAGATTCCCAAGTAGCTGGGATTACAGGCACACATCACGCCCAGCTATTTTTGGGGACTAGGTCTCGCTATGTTGCCCTAGGCGGGTCTCGAACCACTAACCCCAGTCCCAGCTGCGACTCCATAGGCTGTCGCTTACAGGCACGCATCACTGTGCCCAGCTTCCCCTAAGGTTTTTATGGAATTGTCTTGACAGGGGTTATTGGAACTAATGATTCTACAGCCAGATCGGGCCGGTGTTTTGAGAAAGGAGACAGGGCGGAGATGCCAAAGTGCATGAACAGGGGAGCTTAGAAAACTTGGAGTCCTCCAGAGAAAAAAAGGGAGTCCTCTAGGACGCAAGTGGGGCCTGGAAAAATGTGCACAGTGTGTAGAGTGACATCTCATTCTTGTCTCTTTTGCCTGGAGTTGCTGATGTTTTCTGTCGCTCTTAGCTGCAAAACCACAAGGACTCTGGTCAAGGCTGCGGAAAGGCTTCCAGTAAAATGTTGATGATTTCCTTTAAGTGGCTGCTCCCCTGCAGACTGACTTCATGCACCTAAAATAATTGACTTGCTTTCAGCTGTCCTCTTCAATTGTAGTTCAGGCCAGGAAAGCACAGCCTGGTTTCAATCTCTTTCTACTGGGTTCAGGCGGGCAGGATTGGAAAAGTGTCATCTAATATGCAGATTTATAAAGAAATAAGCATCCTGTGCTTAAAGATATACCACAAACTAAATGTAACATCTGCACAAGCACAAGTTGGAGTTGGTTCCAAACCACAGGATGTAAGGGGAGAAGGAGGAAACATGAACTTTCTAGGGGTCATGGTTTGGTATGCCCAGAAACAATCAAATATCTCAAATATCACCCCTTCCATTCCAGATAAGTGGGGCAATAGCCGGGTGAACCTGGATCCAAAATATCTACTGAGGAAACAAATATGTTCTTTTTGTTGTTGTTGTTCAGATTAGGTCTCGCTACTTTTGCCCATGGAACTGCAGGCTCATGTTGCCTAGGGTACCATGGACTCAAGCAACCCCCAGCCTCAGCTTCCCAGGTAGCTGGGATTACCGGCGCATGCCACCACGCCCAACTAAGTCTCACTACGTGCGAGTGGGACTTGAACCACGATCCTTGGTCCCCGCCGTGGCTTCCTAGGCTGCCGCTAACAGGCATGTGCTACCATGCCTGGCGACACAAGTATGTAATTCTAAACCTAACTCTGAATCCCTGTATTTGTAGAAATAAAGTTGATCTTACCTATGCAAAGTGCTAAGATTGTCCAGACAAAGTTGTCCAGATATCGATAGAAACAGGCAACTCGAGAGTCTTAATGTGGGATGACAAGTACAATTCCAGGCCAAAGTCAAACTAGATGTTAAATTAGCACAAGTTCTCACCTCTTCCCTGAGAGAAAAATATGAATATATCTTGGGGTGATAGTGAGGGATGTGCTTCTTTGACAACATGGAGGAAGTGAGATTCTGTTCTTGCTTCCTGACCACCTTTGTGTGGGAATA
The DNA here is from genome assembly GCA_004024945.1 of Uropsilus gracilis. Classification (NCBI taxonomy): domain Eukaryota; kingdom Metazoa; phylum Chordata; class Mammalia; order Eulipotyphla; family Talpidae; genus Uropsilus; species Uropsilus gracilis. Next base: position 10,814 of record PVHY01002001.1, read on the forward strand.
GACAGTACTTCCTCCATCTCTGTTAGTGTTTCAGATCACTGCTCCAGGTTTAGCTGGAGTCAAATCAGGGCCCCCAGACCTCCTGCGTTTGGGGAAAACTGAACAAAACAAGTGACTTCCAGCAATTATCTTCCATATACCCCAGCTGGGGAATGACAGTAAAAGGTGAGTCTTCCTAATGTTCCTTCTCTCCAAGGTGCAAAGCATAAAAACACCACTAAAAGAGTTCTTTCATGGGATAAAGACTCTTTTTCTGGGGTTCATCTACTTCCTATTGAGGCCCGGACAAAGTAGAATATACCACAAGAAGCTATAGTATGGGGTATCCTCTGCAGTCCTTCACTTCTGACACTTCTGGTCACCAAATGTGCATGGGATTTTTCCATGCCAGCTGGGTGTCCTACAATTTGACTCAATTCTGACACTATCTGGAGTTGTCATCAGGTCAAAGATTAAGAGCATCACCATTTTCACATGAAAAACAATAAACTGAATTATTTTTCAGATTAGGAATTTTAATTAGGCTAGTAAACACATTGAAGAAAATAAGGACGATATTATAACAATAAAACAAGAACACACATATATCAAAATGATTCAATAAGAAATACTGGGTTGATGGATGCATTTAGAAGAAATCATATTAGCAGAAACAAGCCATAAAGAAAAAGACAGAAACCAAATGGTTTCACTAATGTATGGGATATAGTGAAAAAAAAAAAAAGCAAGAGCCTTGAGGAAAGTCAAAACAAGCTAAGCACCAAAATGGAGCACACAAGTATGAACAGGAGGGAAAGGGGGGGAAGGGAGGGGAGGGAGGGGGGAACAAATCCTTGAGATTACAATGTTGTGAAATTTACATATAAATAAATTTAAAAAAAGAAATACTGGGTTGGACTAAACACAATTCTTTTGAATAAACAGCAGAATGAAATGAATTAATAAATTGGAATAACAGAAATTCTCCCAAAGGAGAAAAAGAACAAAGAAACAGAACAGAGATATATAAGAGATAGAGAGAATAAAAGTAAAAGTGGCAACATTCAGAATATAGGAGCCCTAGAAAGAAGATTAAAATGTAAAGAAATAGTGGAGCTAAATTTCTCAGAATTAGAAGAAAAAGATGAAATGTTAACACAGTCTATGCATTTCATAGATCATAAATTATACCTGACTAACTTCTTTTTATTAATTTTTCTATTTTGTAAATACCATACACTTTGGTCATGTTTGCATGGTTGTATTGTACCCCTTATTCCCCATCTTGGTCCCCCTCCTCCCCCCCTCCCCCTCCGGTCACTCCAACTCCTCTCACTGCAAGCTGTTGGTCCATGTTTGGCTCACTGGTCTTTTTCTTTTTCTGGAACTATGTTCTTTTTTCCTGGGTGCAGACTTACACTCCTGACAACAACAGATAAGGCTGCGCAGATCTCTAGGAGTAGCTGAGGCAGATAGTCAGGCCAAGCATGGGAATTTGTTTTAGGGCAGATATATGGTACACTTCTCCAGGATCCTTTCTAGTGTCTATCACCTATTGCTGGTTCTGTGCCATACAGTTTGGAAATCTGGGTTTGGAAATCCAACTCCCAGTCGCTGGCAGTGAAGGTGTTCCCTGCTGGGGCAGACTTCCCCAGGTGGTTGGTCTAGCTCCTTTCCTCTCTCCTGTTAGCAGTTTGGCCATGGGGCCACAGCCAATCATTACCATTGATTGGTAATGGAGTGAACCTCTTTCAGCTTGTACATTACTATGAGCCAGGGGTTTGATTCCCCAGTGCCAGGGAAGATGCAGGTAGAAATCTGTGACAGGTGACCGACCTCAGTCGCTGGTTTCACTTTCTTGTCTCACTGGTTCCTGAACTACTGCTTGTACCATCCAGGTGGTGAGTGTATCCAAAGCCATTATTACTTCTTTTCCTCTGCATTATTATATCTGCAGGTGGAGAGACTGAATTTTTCATTCCTAGTGTGCGTTTGATTGACGTTGGGGTAAACCAGAAGGGGGACCCCCACTCCCTGAGCCCACCATCAGAGTCCCCACCCCCTGCCCACGTGGAGGCAGAGGCCTCTTTCCCCAGCCTGAGATCCCTGGACTCAGAGTCCCTGAGATCCTGAGGTCCCGGTGGCAGAGGACTCACCCTTGCCCCCCGCCCCAGCCAGAGGCCTATGCCACAGTGGGGGGGAGGGTGGTGGCGGAGTGTGTGCTGGAGCTCTTCTCCAAGAGCCTGCACCATTCAAGAGGACCTCAACTCCCACCTCCAACCCAACAAGGCTAACTGGGCCAGACTTAGAAGGTGGAACCTACTAATCCCTCTTCCAGCTCAGGACCCTTGGGTCTGCCCCCACCCCTACCCCCAGACATTGAAAGGGTGGAGGCCAGGGTCTCCAGGCCCTAGACCCCTATATTCCAAGATCCTGAGAGCCCGGTGGTGCAGGATTTATCCTATCCTCTACTAGAGGGGCTCCCCAGGGGGCCTCAGTCCCTGCTCCCAGCCCAGCTTGGATCAGGGCCAGGCTTAGAAGGTAGGGCCTAAAAATCCCCTGTCCCAGCTCCAGACCCCTGAGGTTCTGCCCAGCCTCCATCCTTCCCCAAGTAAGGGAGGAGGGCAGGTCCCCCATCCTGAGACCCGGAGACCCGGAGACCCCTAGACCCCAAGACCCCAGTGACGTGGGACTTGCCCTGCCCGTACCCCTGCCAGCAGCCTAAGCTGCTGCAGAAGTGTGCTAGGAGCCCTCTCATGGGCCCGGGCAGTCCAGGGGTACTTTCAACTTTCTCCTTTGGCCCAACTGGGACTAGAGTTGGGACTGGAAGTCAGCAGAACCTACTCATCCCCTTCCCCAGCCCAAGCCCTTCAGAGGTGTCAGGCCCCACCCCCTGCCTACGTGGAGGCAGAGGCCTGCTTCCCCAGCCTGAGATCCCTGGACCTGGAGTCCCTGAGATTCCGAGACCCTGAAGTCCTGGTGGCATAGGACTTACCCTTGCCTTTTGCCCCTGCCAGCGGCGGGGGTGTGCTGGAGCCTATATTCCAAGGGCCTATACTATTTGAAAGAACCTCAACTCCCACCTCCAACCCCAAAAGGCTCACTCTATCTGATTTTTTTTTAATATGGTAAATGTCAAAGAGGAGAAAGAAGGAAAAACCTATAATTAGAAACATTTTGAAGAAGTTTAAGTATACTAGCTGCAGAGAAAACACTGTAAAAATTTCCAGAAAACAACAGATAACAAACAAAAGACAGGTAGCTTGTTGACATTAGATTTTTTCATCAGTAATACTAGGTACACAATAACAAAAGAGAAACATTTTCAAAATAATGAAGAAAATCTTAGAACCTAAAACTTTAAAGCCAGACTATCATTTAAATGTGAAGGCATAATAAAAGTGTTCTCAGGTATGTAATAGCTCAGAAAGTTTCCTGCACAAAAGTCCGCATTAAAAACAGTTTGGACCGGACATGGTGGCGCATGCCTATAGGTGGCAGCCTAAGAAACCATGGCAGGGTCAGGGGTTGTGGTTTGAATCCCGCCATGGGCACGTAGCAAGACCTAGTTCCAAAAAATATGGCTGGGCGTGGTGGCGTGCACCTGTAATCCCAGCTACCTGGGAAGCTGAGGCTGGGGATCACTTGAGTCTATGGTACCCCAGGCTACGAGAGTCTGCAGTTCCCCGGGAAACATAGCAAGACCTAGCCTCAAACAAACAAACCAACAAACCAAAAACCAAAGAAAACCAAAAAAAGTTTGGTGGAGCCAGGCACGGTGGCATGTGCCTGTAATCCCAGCGCTGGGAGGCTGAGACCAGTGATTGCTTGAGTTCGAGGGTTTGAGACTACCCCCCAGGCAACTTAGCGAGATCTAGTCTAAAAAAACAGCCGGGTGTGGTGGCACACACCCGTAATCCCAGCTACTTGGGAGGCTGAGGCTAGGGATCACTTGAGTCTCCAGGTTCGGGACTACCCTAGGCAACATAGCAAGACCTAGTCTCTTAAAAAACAAACAAACAAACAAACAAAAAACCCAAAAACCAGTTTTGGGACCTTTTGGATGGTTCCAGCCTTTGGAGTGGACCTCCTGTACACCTCCACCATTGTCTAGGCTGCTGGTGGGGTGAGGGTGTAAGGTAAGTCCTATACCACTGGGGTCTCAGGTTCTTGGGGGATAGGGAGCTAGGTCTGGGGGACCTGGCCTCCCCTCTTTATGTTGGGAGGGGAGGCTGGGCAGCCTCTCTTAGGGCATGGGCTTACAGGAGGGTCTCCCTCTCATTTACCTTCACTTCAATTAGACCAATCAAACCAATAACCCAGCTATAGAGAAACAGGAGAGGAGAGAAACAAATGAGGGCCCTGGCTGCACTCATTATCTGAGTAGACCCAAAGAGCGCATGGGTAGTACCACAGGAGACAAGGCTGAGAGACTATTTTTTTTTAGGTCTTGCTATTTTTGCCCATGGAACCGCAGGCTCACATTGCCCGGGGTACCACGGATTCAAGCAATCCCCAGCCTCAGCTTCCCAGGTAGCTGGGATTACAGGTGCGCGCCACCACACCCAGCTATTTTTTGGGACTAGGTCTTGCTGTGTTGCCCCAAGCAGGACTCAAACCTCAATCCCTAGCCCCAACCGCTTCATAGGCTAAAGCTTACAGGCACAAGCTACCGTGCCCAGCTAAGAGACTAACTATTGTGGTGACCTATCACAGAGCTCCACGAACAACATCTCTGAGGCTGGGAAACCAAGTCTCTGATTCAGAGATGCGTGCAACGTAAGTGAAGGTCCCTCCTTCTCCAACAACGGGGGAGGAAAGCTGCGGTCCCATGAGAGAACTACAAACCACAGAAAAGGTGAGGAACTGGACCACCTGTTGAAGTCTGTCCCTACCCAGGAACTTCTCCACCGCCAGTGGCTGGGAGTTGGGTCCCCAAAGCCAGATGCCAGAACTATATAGCACAGAGGTAGTACCACAGGACAGACACCAGAAGAGAGGAGACAGACAACATGACCATCTTCTCTAACATAGGAAGGGCCACAATAAAGGGGCCTGGAGAACCACACCACACACCTGCCTATGAGAGGTTCCTGATGTGCATGGCCTGGCTGCCAACCGCACAGTAACCCCTGGAGATTCCAACAGCCTGGACTGCTGTGTTCCAGGAACATAGGTCCTTACCCAGGAAAGAGGACATTAATCCAGAAAAAAAGAGACCACTGGACCAAGCTTCAACCAAGGACTTATAGCAAGAGAGGAGTTGGAGTAACCAGAGAGGGGAAGGGGGAAAGGGGAAAAAGAGGAGTAGGGTAGTGGTATAAGTAGGGGCATAATGGGAGCAATAACTATACAAATATGACTAATGTTGTATAAAATTTTTTTAATAAATTATTTTAAAAAATGTTTGGGGATTGCTTAGACTGCTAGGTGGAATATGAGGGGTCAAATGATCTCATTAACAGCACTTGACCATGGAGTTGCCACACCACATCAACCAGGGTGTCACTGACTTCCTCAACCAAGGAACAGATGAGGATTGGGAAGAACTGACTAATAAGAAGCCTGCAGAGAACTGACTAATAAGAAGCCTGCACACGTTTGTGGCACAAGACACAAAGGAATAGGGAATTCTACAAGAAACAGAGCTGGGAGTAGAAGTGAGACAGGAAGAGTTCTGGGATAGGGACAAAAAGAAAGCAAGGTCAAAATGTCACAAAAATTTTGCAAGAATGTTCCCATGGGCTGGTAAATAAAATGTTTAAAAAAACCCTGATAACTTTAGGCCTGGACACCTAGTGCCATAAATTTCTATGGTTCATGTTTTTATTTGTTTTCACAGTTTCCCTGAGCTTGGGCATTTCTGAGATTTCTTTCCACAACTTATCAAGTTGGCTACTATTGGAAAGGCAGGAGTTAAAAGACCCAGAAGAAAAAAGGAGAAAGATCTTGAGACCAGAATGCTTCAGGGAGAAGATCCCCTCCATGAGATGTTCACTGTGGAGACAGTCAGACTGCACCACCACTGGAGCTGATAGGCACTCACAATCAGTAACAATACTGGATTTTAGCTAAGTCAACCCTCCTTGCTTTCTCAGCTAATAAAGTTTAATTTCTTCCTCTCAAACCACAGTCCTAAAACCTATGTAGGCACCTTGCCCAGGGACCTCCGAGAGTATCTCTGTCTCTGTCATATAAGAGGTCTCCCCTAAGTGCTCTTTCCTTGCTATTTTGCTAATCAATAAACCCTGACTCCTTGCCTGCCCTCACTGTCGTCTGCAAAGTCCTCTTTTCAATCTTGATCAAAGGGTCTCAAGAGTCTTTTCTGGGCTTGGGAGCAGGGTCTCTCTTGTCCATCCCTTTACAAAAGGAGAGGGACAGTGAACGGTGGAACAAATGGAGCAGTAGACAGTGACCGGTAAGCAGCTAGCTAACTTGCCTGTTTTGTGGGGGAGGGTGGGATCAGGTTGAAGAACCGCAGGCTATTCTCCTGTCCAATGGCAGAAGCAGCGGAAAAGAACAATGAAAGGGAGGAAACGCAGATGGAGAAGAAAATGAAGGCGGCACTTTGGCTCAGGATCGCCTGGCCTGCTAGACTAGGATGACTCAGACCACTAGGTGAGAAGCAGACTGCAGGGCCCAGGCCCTGATGGTCTGCTAGAGCCCAGAGCTCACTGCAGCTGGTGCATTGCCCCACCTTCACCACTCTGCAGTTGCAGGGTGTCTCTCTGCTCATTGTATCCTAGAGCGTGACTGTGACAAGAGCTTGACAAAGAGCTGGAACAAAATGCCTAACTAAGGTAGATTGCAGGTCTGATTCAAGCATAGGAGTGCCAAGTAGAAGACAAAGGGCATTAATGTTCAGAAATACACATTCCTACAGCCCCTATCCCCCCACCCTTGATCCTGGGACACACTGCCTACATAAACCTTGTTGGGCTCTCCAGTGCCATCTTTTTTTCAGCAGTCAAACTGCATACAGGTTCTTTACCCACCAGTGCTGAGGCTGTTACTGCCTGCGCTGCTGCCTTTGGGGCACCCATAGGCTTTTCCATCTCACTTCCTGCCTCTGCCTCCTCCAACCCTTTTGTTTCCTCCACTTTGGCAACCCTGTAGTCTGCACACCTGTGTCTTGTTCTCCTGTGATATGTTCTGCTGTGGCCTGGCATGCTTTACCACTAATGGTCCTGTTGATGGTAGCTTGGAGGGAAATTTTGATTTACTTAATTTCATTTTAAAAGAACAGGTTTATTAGGAAAAAGAGAAAGGAAAAAGGAGTGACACCTGCACAGTCACAGGCAGGCAGGGAGGAGAGTTGTTAAGTAGAAAATTCAGATGGAAGGTATCATAAGGGCAAAAGTCAGAGGTGGAGGTAGGGATGATTAACACTTTGTTAAACTGGCTATAGAAGTATCCAAGAATCTAAGGTGGGGTCAGGAAGGATTCTCAGCCACAGAAAACCAACTCAACCAAACCTCAAAGTAATAAAATTCCACAAAGGAATGAATCACCACTAGAGAACATCCCTTTTTCTGGCAAAATATGAAACTCTTTCCTCTAAGATTACCACCTATGTCTATGCAGGGGCCTCTTTTTTATTTCCTCTTTAAAATGTAGCTCTTGTCCTTTAAAACTGTCTACCTGTGTCTATGTAAGTGCCTCCTTTTCCCCCTTTCTCTTTCCTAACAAACCTTTGAAATACATCCTTTGCCTTTTTGTGTATATGCAAATGTCTCTTTCCTTAATAAACTCCCCATGTACTGTTGAAAGGAATATTGCTGAAATCTTTCTCAGAGGTACCCAAGAACCCCAACATCTGAACCCCATCATTGCTATTGTCCCCATTTTCTAAAGAATGATCTGATAGTTTTTCCAAAGTGCTTTTTAGCCAAACCCAAATTCTGCACAACTCTCTATCCAGAGCAGTTTATCAAATGCCTATACAATGTATTAAATAAAAAGACAAAGCTGCTGAACCATGACTTTAGGGCATGTTCTTATATTTTCAATAAAGTTGTGAATTCTCTATAAAAACAAAAACAAAAAAGACAGTTTTGGACAAAGTATTTTTTTAAATTTTTTTTTTTTTTATTCAGACTAGATCTCACTATTTTTGCCCATGGAACCGCAGGCTCTCATTGCCTGGGGTACCACAGACTCAAGCAATCCCCAGCCTCAGCTTCCCAGGTAGCTGGGATTACAGGCGCGTGCCACCACACCCAGCTATTTTTTTGGAACTAGGTCTCACTACGGGCCCCAGGCAGGACTCGAACTGCAATCCCTAGCTTCATAGGCTGAAGCTTACAGGCATGAGCCATCGTACCCAGCCCTATTTTTTTTAATTAAAAAATTATTTTATTTTATTTTATACAATTTTATTTTGTTCTTTAGGTTACAACCTCTGTGTTATTATTTTTTCTCCCTCCCTCCTCCCTCTGGTGCCCCTTCCTTTCTCTCAAACCCCACTCTTTGTTGTTTATTAGCTGTGCTGAGTCCATTAGTCTCTTTCCTATGTTAGTGTCTTTTCTCTGGGTGAGGGACTGTGTTGTTGGGTCCAGGCGAACCTTGCTGTTAGATTTTCAGTCTTAAGTTTGCGTTGGGTGGCCAGGTTATATTCCTTTTGATCTGTCCATGTTTTCTTGCTGCAGGCCGTCCTCTCCAATCCAATCCCATCTCCATTGCTTTGCTGCTTTTCCTTATGGCTCTGGTGTTGGACTTAGGGGATCTTGCCCCCAGCCAGTGTTGGTCAAGAAGTTTCTCTGTGAGTTCAGGCTTCTGCGAGTGGCCTTTGCATCTCCTCTGCTTCAGTTTGCAGTTTTGATGTGGGGCCCATTATTCCCTCTTTGGTCATCCTCTCCTCTCCCATAATGAGGGGAGGGTGTGTTGCTCTCCTTGAATACATCTCCAAAATGAAGACCCGGGTCTTGGCCCGGCGAGTGCAAAAGTGCGCATGGTGATATCATATCTCTACGGTTGTTTTTCTGGTCTTACTTGTACTGGTTCACTAGGTTGTCCATCTGCTGTGTCCAGCTCAAGTCCGTGGGCTGGACTTTTTCCTGGTCCCTCACCCGTTCTATGTTGGGGTTGGCGTTGCGCATATTCTGGTTCCTCTGAAGTTTAGCTGGAGTAAGAAGTAAGAGAGAGATGGAGGGCCCCCCCCATGGAAGGCCCCCCCCCCTGCCGCTTGCCTGCAAGCTCCCAGCACCAGGAAGTGCTGACCAGACCCCCATGCGCCCTTCCATGCCCCGGCTTCCAGGGCTGGGGGCTACATGGCACTGCCCAGGCCGGCTGTAAGTGGCTGCCCGTCAGTAGCCACTTACTGGCGGGTGGGGCCTGCTCTCCCCACCCCAACCCCCCATCCTGGGGGACTCACCCGAAAGGCCTGACCCCCCTCGCTCCCTGCTGGCAAGGGAGCTCCGCGAGCCAGGATCCAGGCCACAGGCAGCCGCCTATCTGCCTGCTCTGGACAAAGTATTTAAATCAAAAGAGAAAATAAAATTCAGTAGACACTTTGAGAAAAACAGATACTATAAAAAGTAAACATATATAAACGTTATAAAAATCTTACCAAATGTATTGTGTTAGAATAACTAAGATAAAAAAGTAACTATATCCATAAAATCAATAGTTAATATCAGGATTAAGATCATTTTTATCCAGATGGGTTCAGCAACTGGTGTATAACAAGGAAAGGCCTTTGCATATCTTTTGATTAGCAAGATAAATGAAATGAGACCAACAGACCAGCCCACCCACCCATCCACTGGCAGAAGAACCCCATTTATCTTAGACTTGTGGGTAGTGTTCCATTAGGCAGTGGCAACAAACTTTCCTCAAAGTCTAGGGATCTGCAAGAGGAGGTCAAACACTGTTAAAGTCAAACAAGATATGTGGTGCAGGAAGAGTTAAAAAAGGAAAGGTGGTTAGAGTACCTGACTCAAGGTTTTAGCTTGGGCTTGCAGACGGCAGAGAGGTGCTACTTGAGCTTCCATCCTTGGTAGCACCCTGCTAGTGTGTATGTGCTAGAGGGCCTGACACCGGCACTGTCTTCATCTGTCACTTAGAGAGGGACATGGGGCCTGAGGGGCTTCGTCCAAGGGGACTCCCTGCAGCTAACCGGCTAACCGGAGAGCACCAGCAGTGATCAAAGACATATGGCTCTGACAGACTGAGGACTTGGGGGAATGTTCCAGGGGGGCCTCACTTGGGAGGGGGAGCACCAAATGGAGAGGTAGATGCCCCTCACTAGACACGGAGGCTGTGACTGAGGGGTGTGGAAGGAGTCCCCCCGGGTCACACCTAAAGAGTGGTTTGGATGGGGGCTGGGGGTTGGGGGGGGGGGAAGATGTGTGATTGGTAGTTTCAAGAGGGAGGTGTGAGGGCAGGGCAGGGGAGGCTCGGCTGAGAGGCTCGGTATAATGGAATCCCCGGAGAGGAAGAGGTTGCCGGGAGTCCCAAGGTGGCCCAGGGAGCGGAAGGCACAGCTGAGGTGCAGTGGGAAAGGGATGGGGATGGGGGTGGGGGGTGGGGCGGCGGCCGGCCTTCTACACCACAGCTGGGTCTCCCGATCTGTAGCTATACTCCGTGCTAGACTGCGGGCCCTTCGCAGACCCTCCCTCACGCCGCGGTGTCATCCTTTTGACTCACTATGTTGGCCCCACTGACAGCCAGCGCTGATCTTCCCGAGGGTTTGGGTTGACGGTCTGGCCTGCACTCCCACTGGGCATCTCGGCCTCAGTCTGGCTCTCTTGTCTGTCTTGACTATGTGTTTAGAACCCGTTCTTCCTATTTCTGCCCCATCTTTTTTGGGCCTCCGCACCGCACCCCCACGCCGGCCCCATCTTTCTGTGTTCAACCCTCCTGGAGAGATGACAGACCATTGCTCCATCCAGTCTATGCAACAGGAAAATCAGATACCAAATAGCCACTAGCAGGCGCTTCTGGGTACAGACCCAGCTCCAGACCCAGGTCGGGTAAATTCCCCAGAGCATCCAGGAATTTGGGACTGAACTCCCAGATTTGGCCCTGGGCCTGACTGTGGCTATTCTGGCCCTGGAAGAAAGAGGAGGCACATCCGGGTCTGTTTTAGCAGAACCCTCTAGGGATCAGAGGGGTCCCTGGATGCTGTGGGAAAGCTCACTTTCCATGAGATCTGGAATTCTCCCACACCAGTGAATTTTGAGCCTGTTCCGCCCCAGGAGGTGGTCTTGTTTTTGAGACTATTCTCACTATTTTTGCCTGTGGAAGCGCAGGCTCACATTGCCTAGGGTGCCCAGGCCTCGGCTTCCTAGGCTGTCCCTTACAGGCATGCACCACCATGCCCGGCCGAGGTGCTCTTGTTTTGGAGTCCTCCAAAGTCCTTGCCTCTCTGGTGGTCAGGCTCACCTCTGCTGGAATTTTTTCTTCCCCGTGATGAGCCTGCTCAACTCTGACCTCCGTGTTATCTCTTATTTCAGGAAGCCTGTGTGGCCTCCCAAACTGGCTTATTTCTGTTTAGGTGGCTCTCAGACAAAAAACTGCTCAGGGAGACTGAATATGACAAGCCACTACATGGGACCTAGTCCAGGTTCTGGATGAAGTGTGAGGTTAGTACAAGCAGAAGCAAAAGTGCTAGCCTACTGCTTGCCCATCTCACTCTCTCAAGACCTGCACTTGTTTCTTTCTAAAGTTAGAACAAGTTCTTGCCTTCTGGACTCTGAACCCCTTTATGCTCAGGGATTAGCTCTTGCACATTTGAGCTGGATTTTTTTTTTTTAATTCTACAAAAGACGCTACATTGGGTGTTGTTTTTTTTTTTTTTAAGTCAGTGATTTCTAAAAAAATCAAATATTACAAAGGACACATATTGAAAAGGAACCTTGAGTTTTCTCCAGCATATCTTCCACATGTTTATGTACCTCTCTCTTGTTTTATTAAAATCAATTCTGAAAATAAATTCAGAGGAAAGTTACAAAAAGTAAGTGTGCACTGAAACACAGGGGAAAGATACAAACACAGGATAAAGACTGGATACCTTGGATTCCCTGCATGGAAACCAAATTGGGTGAACTTCTTGAAAGGTTAGTCAGAGATCCCTGGGATGCAACCCACTAAGCCACCCATCAGTTTAAGGGAACTTCTCACGTCTGGTGATCTTCCCCAACTGCTCACCAGAGGGCCTGAAGGCTGAAGACATCCCCTAACTAAAGAAGTTCTCCTGGGGGGGGGGGTCCACATCAATTCTCTCTGCCCCACTATGAGCCAACCAGCTCCCAGTCTGAGCCATAGGATGTGGGATGTTAGCAGGGAAGGAGTAGCTGTCAGAGCAGCAGGGCAAGAATCCTCCATGCCAAGCAATCCTGCCTGAGGCAGAGCCCCAGCACCCAAGTCTTAAAGCCTTAGCCTTTTGATTGCCCGGACCCAGTCTTACCTCAGTGGCTAGACAGTGGGGGTGGGGAAATGGGCGTGTCTCCGGAGAGCAGGGTGTGGCCTGTGGTCCATATGGTCATCTGTGATAGACTGTCCTGACAGGGACAGCGGAGGGTTAACCCTTACTCCCTATGGTGCCAGCTGGCAGGATGGACTGAGGGGGCACAGAGCGTCTACAACCTGCTAGCCGAGCTCAGAGCTGGCAGGGGAGGCTCTGCGGCTCCTCTGTGGGTTGTCAGCTCTGCCGCCACGGCCGCCGCCCCTCCCGGCTTCACTTCCTCCCGCCGCCCCCTGCCGCCCAGAAGGCTCAGGATTCGAGCGGTCTGCAGCCCGCGGCTGCCACGCCCTTCCTTCAGCTTTTGGGGGTAAGTCGGTGGTCAATTCTGGGGACTTCTGGAACGTCTATGGGGGGTCGGGCCCCTAAGCCTGACAATGAATGATCAAGGTAGGGAAGCCCGAGGAGGCTCCTTGCTTCTCCAGTCTTAAGCCAGGGTCTGCACAGAGTGTGGGTCCCTTCTACCTCCACTGCCAGACCTTGTCATCCGCACCCAGGGCCTGTGAGAGTTTGGGGGCAGGGTTAGGGACTGGACTGACAGCTGTTGTTGCTGAGTAGTGGGCTGAGGGGACTGGCAACAGCCAGGAGACAAGATGGAAGGGGTGTTGAGGGCTTACCCTGCTTCCGAGGGGATATGCCCTTTAGGGGAGCCTAAAGCTGGGAGTGGGCTAAGGCTATCCCCCATCCCACTCTGCTGTCTCCCCATCTCTGTCTCCTTTTCCCTCTTTGTGCTCCTACTTACTGGAGGTAGGGAGAACACAGGGGTCTTCCCCTGCCCCCACTGGGGCCCCACCCCTTGTCATGTGCTGGAGTCTGTGGTTTCACTTCCCCTGTGAAGGTGAGATGGTATTGTCAGCTGAACACCCAGAACCCAATGTAGGGCCTATAGTGGGGGGGGGGGGGCTGTCAGTCAAAGGGAGGCTGGGCAGTTATCAGGGGGTCTCCCATACCACTCTGAAGTCCCTGGGGGCCTTAAAATACAGAGAGGTGGCATTCAGCGCCTTCAGAGAGATGACTCAGATACTATAACTGTGCCCTGAAAGATTCCAAGAACTGAAGAGGAACATCACCATAGGGTGAGCTGGTTTTTAGATCAGGTTCTGCCAACAGCTGGTGTCCTTGGGAAAGTCACTTCCCCTTTCTGAGCCTTAGTTTTCTGCCAGCAAAATGAAGGGTTTGATAGACAGGTGGTTTTCCAACGGTTTCCCTCAGAGCATTAGAGCATTCCCCCTCTGTGGTGAGAGGCTAAGTGACCCATCCCTACTCCATAACTGTGCTTTTATCTTTTGTGAATGTTGGCCAGTCACAAGATAAAGAGAAATGTTTGTACTGTTAATGCGAATGATTGTTATGCCCACACCACCATTTATGGCCTTGCAGATATCAGGAGGTCTGGGAGGGATAGTGGGGAACAAGCATTGCCCTTCTTGTTGGGCAGTGTCAAAGAAGCTGCTCCACTGGGCCCCTGTTCTCCTCCATTCCAGGATGTGGGGTCAGGGACCTCCTTCCCTCTCCTCACCTTCTGTCTTCTTTCTGGCTCATTGCCCTTCCTTTTGGGCTGAAGTGCCTTATTATGGGTGGGACGACTTGCACTCATCTTCCAAACGTTTCCTTTTACAGGCCTCAGCCAGATCCCAGACCTTATCTGGTCTCTGGACTGGGAAGAAGGTGAAGTTGTGACATATCAGTTTCCACAGGGGTTCCAGCTGCTGGGCAGCTTCTCCCCTCAGGATGACCTCGCCCTCCAGCCCTCCTGCTTTCAGGCTGGAGACTTCAGATGGAGGCCAAGAAGATGGCGCTGAGGTAGACAAAGAAAAGCGTGGCCATGGGGATGGACTGCCCCCCATGGAGTCTCCGTTCCAGGGTGAGGACCGGAACTTCTCCCCTCAGATCAAAGTGAACCTCAACTACCGAAAGGGAGCAAATGCCAGGTAAAGTAACAAGTAGGGTTGAAACTTTGGGCTACTCACCTCCAGCAGAGGACTTCTCAAGAGACTCTGTGGCCTGGTCCGAGCCCCAGTGTCCCTCCTTACATTCTGCTGAGTCTGGCTCCCAGAACTGATAGTGTTCTTGATGCTCTCCTCAGACTAGAGTGTAGATCCTGCTACCAAGTCCCACAAGGATTGTGACAGGGATGGGGGTTTGGACATAAACAAGGTATTGCTTGAATACTTGGAGCTGAAGAGTGTGTCCGCACACAGTGTACCATCTCAGAAGGCAGGACAATCATGGGGAAGGTTCTAGAAAGAACAGCTTTCTTCCTGTTTCCTACTGGAGGACCAAGGTCAGATTCTGGATAGGAGGGGATCCCAGAGGCTTTTGGGATTTGAGTAGCCTGCCTAACAGGCAGAATGGGCTCCTCCGTGCCTCTCTATGCTTCAATCTGTGTTCTTTTTTATGCTTTGATACTCCAGGCCTGTGATGACACCCTGTGACAGGAAGTGCTTTGTCAAAATGACCACTTCTCCCTGCTGTACTCCTCATTCAGTCACATTGTGGCCACATGGTGTGCTGGAAGGAGGATGGTGTCTGTTTCTTGCAGGGGTGAGGCAGATAAGCACTTCTGGCTTTGGGGTGACAGGGCTGGTTCTATCAGTCACGAGGAAAAGCTTAAAGCATGACTGAATTTCCTCTTCACTGGAGAGCCAATAACCTTTACTTGACTGGCCCATTCCACAGTTGAAATGAAGCTGGTCCCTGAGGGTCGCCAAAGTGTCAAATAGCCTCCCACTTTTGTTTGCCCTTTCATATCACCGGTCATGATGCCAGGAGTCTTGGAGCCAAACTAGCCTCTGTGAATAATTACCTACTCCCTATCACCAGACACTGCAAGATTCCAAAGAGTCATAGCCCTTTCTGGGGCCTTGTATAAAAGTGCAGCTTCTTAATAAAACTGAACAAAAATAGGCTTCAATGCTGGGACCATGTGTCACTGAGAAGCTTCTTGCAGCTATAAGCTTAGAATCTCCAAGGGGGTGCTAGGGTATTGGGGTCGGGGTCAAGAGTTTGACATTCCTCTGAGAGTCCCAGCTGAGCACCCTGTGAAACTTGGGCAGAATTCTTTATCTCCTTGTTTATCGAAAGAGGGAAAGAGTGATTCCTGGCTGCAAGGACTGAAATGGAGAGCGAAGGTCCATAAATGGCTTCTGAAAGGACTTAGGGGCTTTTCCTGATTCCTTTGTGAAGACTAACATTGCGCCTAGGCCCTAACAACCTGTGGGCACCACTTGTAGCCCCACTCCAGTCCAAGAACCACAATAAAGTCAACTTTAAATTAAAGTAACCAAATATTTGCCAGTGAAAATGAATTAATTTGGGAACTGTAATTTGGGAAATGCAAATTATGGCAGGTCGTTGACAAATTCAGAAAACAAGAGGAGGGAGCTTGCTTTTATGGAGGAAGCTGACAGCGCCGGGGTAACAGAGCATACTTCTTCCTGTTTGAAAATGTTAGGGTACCCGCCTCCCTCCTGTGGTTGGCAGGCAACGAGGACAAGTGCTGTTGCGCGCGAGCTCCCTCTGCAGGCCTTCCCAATGGTAATTTTAGTTCAGGTTTCCTGTATTAATTTTCACAAGTTCCTGCCCTGAAATTGACCCTGGGGAAACCAAGACTGTTGCAAGGTCATCAAGGCACCTAGAAAATGATGAGCACCCGAAGCTGAGAAACATCTGTGATGCCTGGGCTCTGGGGATGCCGTGGATTGATGCCTGAATGGGCCTCTCCTCCCTTCCTGGAGCTCTGAGCACCTGGGGTTCCTTGGTCACCCTGGGAGGGCAGAAGCTCAGAAGAGCCTGGGCGTAGGGGGTGTGCAGTACTCTTGGATTTTCTATATGGACTCTCTGGGAAAAGAAACTTTCTGAGGGGTCACAGCTCTTCTACAACATCAGTCACAAGTCACATCTCCCACAGCCAGCCGGACCCAAGTCGCTTTGACCGCGATCGACTTTTCAGAGTGGTCTCCCGGGGTGTCCCTGAGGACTTGAATGGGCTACCAGAATACCTGCGCCGGACCAGCAAGTACCTCACTGACTCTGAGTTCACAGGTAGGCCTGTCCTGTTGGTTAGAGCCTTGGCATTCTCCCTACTAAGCTGAGCCTGGGCTAATGGGTTGAGCCTTGACTGTGGTCACAAGTGGAGTAGCAAGTATTGATAGTAACCATTCTCCCAGCATGCTTTGGAACCCTGCAGATAGAGTGAGGACACCCTCCTAACAAACTTGGCAGTGCTGCCACATCTACCCACCTCACCAGCCTGCTATCCCCAACCCATTTCTGTGGTGGGATGGGTGCTTGTGGGCATCTCAGTACATTCTTCTGCTCTTTAAAAAAATGATGACATCATTAAGATGTAATATACTCATCACATGCTTCATCCATCTCAGAGCACTCTGCTCCGAATATAGTCTTTATTATATGGTTGGGCTAGAAAAATAGCATTTATGTTCTCTAGAAGATTCAAATAGTAATGAAATGTATAAAGTGGTGAATGTAAAGGTGGTAGAAAAAAATCTGTCATCCTGGACTCCTGTCAACGGTCTGAGATGCATCTTTTCAAACTTTGAAATGTATAGGCATGTATCTACATAACTGGAGTATGATTTGTAATGTGCTCCCCCTTCACCTTACCACATCCTGTAGCACTTTTCATTTCAGTAAATGATTACTTTTGTCATTTTGACAACTGCTGACTTTGAAATTGTGTAGATTTACCATAATTTAGTTAACAAATTCCTTGCTGTGTGTGGCCCTTTAGCTTGTTTGTAGTTGTTAACCTCAAATACTGTGTACTAAGCATTTTGTACATAGTTCCACTCAACCCTTGCCACAACCCTGGAATATTCCCACTTTACAGTGAGGAAAATCTAAGTTAAGAGGGGCCAAGTGGTGCTTGCTTCAGCTGCACATATACTAAAATTGGAACGATACAGAGAAGATTAGCATGGGCCCAGCGCAAGGATGACATGCAAATTCGTGAAGTGTTCCATATTTTTTGTCTGTAGATGTGCTTAGTGTAGTTTGTCTTGTCAGTGTGTTACCAGGGCCATTGCTCCCTTATGCCAGAGAAAATCAATTGCAAACATCAAATGGTGTTTAGTCAACTTCGTAGTAGAAGCTCACTTTACCTTCTGTTAGAAAGAGGATAATGTAAGCCACAGCATAGAATTTTCCTCAATTATCTAGTGCCTCCCTTAGGATTTCACTCAGATGCATAAATGTTTGTTTCTTCTTTAGGGTATGTAATATTCTGCTCCTAAGCCAAATGAGTTTTTCTGTGTTGGAAAACTGATGGCAGCCAGTTTCATAGGCTTCTCTTTGGAAAGCACTTGGCTCTTTTTAAATCAAGATTTGAAAGACTGGATCCTTCCCATCATACTTTTTTTTTTTGCAGGCTTCCTAGGTCTACCTGAAAGTAAACCTTTCCCTTCTTCCTGATGTCACAGTCTGTGTTCATCTGTGCCACAACAAGACACGTACACATTGTTGTTGCTGCCCTTCCCACACTGTCCTGTCACTGGCAATCTCTCAGGTGCCACAAAACCAAGGGGCCCTGTGCCCCAGAGATTTTTGTGTCCTCAGGCCTGACATATGATAGCATTTGGTCACTAGTGATGAGTGAACACTTAGCTTCTCTACAAATCTACCTTCTTTGTTTCTGTATTATGAAATCTCTTTTGTTTCCAAAAAAAAAAAAAAGAGAGAGGCCAAGTGACTTTCCAGAGGAGGCAGAACCCCACCATTAAGTGGTGGAGTCATTTAACTGCTCTGAATGACATGGCATGTATGACACATTATGTCTTAAATATGTAGATTCTGCTATAGAAACTGTAGGCATACCAGCTAGTACGTTAGTACCTCTTGACTGGAGGCTTGTTACTGTGGCAGCATGGCGGTACTCCCTCCAGTCTATGTGCCAATCGTCTAATCTTTCTAAGGGGCATTTTGGAGCCTGGATTCACTGCACAGGCTGCTGGTCAGCCAACCACTTCAGGGCTGAGCACCCTCTCCTGTCTCCCACAGAGGGCTCCACTGGGAAGACTTGTCTGATGAAGGCTGTGCTGAACCTTCGGGATGGGACCAATGACTGCATCTTGCCACTGCTACAGATAGACCGGGACTCTGGCAATCCCTCACCCCTGGTCAATGCCGAATGCAAGGATGAATACTACCGAGGCCACACTGCCCTGCACATTGCCATTGAGAAGAGGAGCCTGAAGTGTGTGAAGCTCTTGGTGGAGAATGGGGCCAACGTGCATGCCCAGGCTTGTGGCCACTTCTTCCAAAAGAGCCAAGGGACTTGCTTCTATTTTGGTGAGAAGCATTTGGATAAATTGAAGCACAGAGGGAATAAAGCTTTGCCCAAATTCTCAGGGTTAATGTGTCACAGAGCTGGCCTTAAAACACAGGTCTAGCTGGGCGTGGTGGTGCACACCTGTAATCCCAGCTCTTTGGGAGGCTGAGGCTAGGAATCACTTGAGTTTGTGGGTTTGAGACAACCCTGGGCAACATAGCGAGACCTAGGCTCTCAAACAAGCAAACAAACAAACAAAAAGACACAGGTCTACACCCAGCGCTTGACTACCTGCAAAAGTAGTTTATCTTAAGAGCTTTTTTCTCATTGTTTGACAAAGGAGGCTGGCCATATACTCTAGCTCAGAGCAGGACTGGAAAGTGATTCTTAGAACTGATGTGGTTAGGACAGACAGGGACTGAATAAGGGGCAGCAGACGACCTGGGCTCTGTTGAGGAAAAGAGTCAGGGGAAATGGGGATCCTGGCTGGCTGGACTCTGTTTTGCTCCCTTAGAAGATGAGGGCCTTAGTCCTCTCTTGCTTAAGTCAGCGCTGGACAAGAGCTGCCCTAATCAGTGTTCATAGGGCACACCTGCCCTGAGCAGAGCCCAAGACCATCTCCCCTCACAGTTCATATCTGGTGGGACCAGGGTCCCCAAGCAATGCTCTATCCTTTGTTGTTGATTCACTTCATGGAGGCCTGACCCTCTGTCCAGGCCTATGACAGAAGATATGGCATATGAGTATGCCAGTGGGGACTAGGAGACCTGAGGTCCAAACTGCCCCCTTATCCCCTAGGTGAACTCCCTCTTTCTCTGGCTGCATGCACCAAACAGTGGGATGTGGTGACCTATCTCCTGGAGAACCCGCACCAGCCTGCCAGCTTGCTGGCTGCTGACTCGAAAGGCAACACAGTCCTGCATGCCTTGGTTATGATCGCAGACAACTCAAAGGAGAATAGTGAACTGGTTACCCAGATGTATGACAAGCTCCTCCAAGCTGGTGCCCGTTTCTGCCCCACCGTGCAGCTGGAGGATATCCCCAACAGGGACGATCTCACTCCTTTGAAGTTGGCTGCCAAGGAGGGCAAAATTGAGGTAAGTAGGGCCCCTATCCTCTCCTCACCTTTCCAGCAGGGTTCTTCCTGTGGTTTCTGCACAGAGAGACTGGGTGGAGGTCTAGATTAGTAGTATCCTCACTTTTCCATTTGAATATTCCTATTAGTATGAACATTTCAGTTTGTACCTCTAGTATCTCTGTGCCTATTGATAAATAATATATGGACTACTGAACTAATACATTGTGTCATATTACAAAACAGAATTTTTAAAAGAGTTTGTTTGGGTTTATTTATTAGGAGACAGTTTTTTCATACCCCTTGCCTATTTTACTATTAGATTTACTCTTAGACACTCTTCATATTGATTGGTCAGTGTTCTTCATAATGAATTTATTAACATTTTGCTTATTGTAATTGTTACTTTTTTTTTCTCCCAGTTCAATGTTAAAAAAATGTTTATAGCACTTTTTTAATCACACAGATTTTTTTCATTTTTGTCATTTTGCTATGCAGATATAATTATCCTCTCGGGTCCTCAGTTTGCTATAGCTTAATTTTTTCTACAAGGTGCTACATGTATAACCTTGTGTGTATATGGTCACATTCTGTGGACACATATAGTTTCTTATTTTCTTCCAGACTTTTGCAGTTCCATTTCTAAAGCCTAATATTTTTGATTTATCTGTCTTGCTATAAGGGGTTTATGTGATCCAATTCTCTTTTTGTTCCAAATGACTTCCTGCTTGTGAGACCCTTATTTTCAGGGCAGACTTCAGATATAAACAACCTATGCTGTTTATACAGGATTGCATGCTTAGAACATAGGGTTTCTTAAAGGATATGATAAAAATAAACAGATAGAAGTTTCATAATTTTTCAATTACAACTTCTGCTCACCAAGGGTGCTGAAGTTGGGACCCTCCCTTTGTTGCCAAGAGAGCGTAGCTATGAGGTCTCTGACAACCACTCTCCAGTCAGCTTCCTTCCTTTTTCCTCATTTGTGGAAACAAATTTCTTCTTAATGTTTTTGGGCTAGTGACTCCTTCTGGTTTGTTAAAAGTTCTGTACTCTGTCCACAGAAGTGCACACGCAAGTGTGACTGGTAGCCTCTGATCTCAAGAGGCCTAAGGGCCACTGGGCTAGGGCTTACTGCCATGTGAGGAGTGGTGGAAGGCCTGGAGCAGGAGTGGGGAAGAAAGAGCCAGTCTGGCTGACAGGCCTGAGCACATGTGGGTGGGCAGGAAGGTCTACACTGGCTGAACATGTGTGCAAGGTGTTCACATGTCTGCCTCAACGCTGCAGAGGGTGGGAAGTGCTGCTGGGCACCAGGACTTCTCCAGTCTCCCAGTCAGTAGTGGGAGATGGTCATGCAGGCCAAGCTCATGTCCCACATCCTACAGATTTTCAGACACATCTTGCAGCGAGAGTTCTCAGAGCCTTGCCAGTTCCTTTCACGAAAGTTCACGGAGTGGTGCTATGGGCCCGTCCGTGTGTCACTGTATGACTTGGCTTCTGTGGACAGCTGGGAGAAGAACTCAGTGCTGGAGATCATCACCTTTCATTGCAGAAGCCCGGTGAGCTGTGGGAGCCTGAGTATGTGTGGTTGGGGAAGAGGGCCTGCAAGGGGCACTCGCTAGTTTGTGCCTGTGCCACCAGAAGGGCAGTGTGGCTGCATATCTTGTCCCTGGCTCATGTCCCACACACCCATTTGGTCAACATGGGATGGTGCCAGGGTCCAGCTGGCAACCATTTGAGAGTCTCTGTGGAACACTATTTGCTCTTGCTCTGGGCAGGAGGGAAAGGCCCTCAGTCATATCATAGCTATGGGGGAGGAGAGAGGGCGGGCGGGGAGGGGTCATACTCTCTTCCATTTCCTCCATCCTTTGCATTGGGCTCACAAGTGGGTCCCCAATATAGGCTTGCTGACTATACTGCCTCTCACATTCCACCCCAGTACCGACACCGAATGGTGGTTTTGGAGCCGCTGAACAAACTGCTACAGGCGAAATGGGACCTGCTCATCCCCAGGTTCTTCTTCAACTTCCTGTGTTACTTGATCTACATGATAATCTTCACAGTTGTTGCCTACTACCAGCCTACCCTAGAGAAGGCAAGGCCAGGGAGGGGGGGCACCCACCCGGGGCGGTCTGGAAACAACCCTATGCATGCCACCACCCCAGCTTTGACTGCTTGAATGATGTGCCTGACTTCTTACATAGTGGGTGATATAGTATGGAAGCAGGACTGTGGTCATCATAACTAAATAATACCTAACACTGTGTGCTCACTATATGCAAGAAAATATATTCTAAGTGATTAGTTGGCATTCATTTGTTTAATGAATGCTTACAACCACCCTGAGGTAATGAACTCAGTTTATAGTTAAGGGAAGGGAGGCACAGAGAAGTTTAAGTAATGTATCCAGGGTTACACAGGTGGTATATAGCAGAGATGGGCCCTGAACCCCAGCAGTTCAGGCCCCAACCCCTATGCTGATAACCTCTGCACAGTATACCCCATGATAAACTAGAATCCAGGGGTACTGTCTGGAGTCGATGTTCCCTGGGCTGCTCTGAGTGGTCTCTCCACACTCAGACTCAGCTCTTGTTCTGAGAGGGTGAGCTGTTGAGAGGGACCCTGGTCCTAGGTCCTATCTGAGTATCTCTTCAGCAGATTTCCCTCCCCATGAAAGTGACAGCCGGAAATTCCATGCTGCTGCTGGGCCACATCTTGATCCTGCTTGGGGGGATCTACCTCCTCGTGGGCCAGGTGAGGGGTCCACCCTTCCCCCCCTCCCATTAAGAAGCAAACTTGGAATTCTGCTGCAAGGAAACTTAGAGTCAGTTCACAATGTATTTGAGGGCAGGTGAATCCCATTACCAGTCCCAACCAGACCAGCTTTGTGGCTTTTAAGGGCTGTAGGTTCTGACCTTGCCTTCTGGGATTGGGCATCCTCCAACCAGTCCGACTCCTTAGCAAGGTTTCTACACCTGAAAATGCTGCAAGCTTGCCGGAGATAGGCAAAGCACAGAGTGGGCAGAATTTGGGCACCAATTCCAGGTTGGCTGAAGTCTAGGGCAGCCCCTGGGAAGCCAGGGAGAGAGGGAAGAAAGGAACCCGCCTCTGCCATGAGTAGCCCTTCGGTTCCTCCACACCCATGGGGAGCCTGGAGGCCCCTGGAGTTGGTTGGTGTCTAAGGATGGCTGCACTTTTTCAAAAAAGTTTCCAAAGCTTTCTCCACTATCAGCAGGATTCCCTCCTACAAGTCAAAGTTGCTGCCTTAGCCCTCAAGGTGGTGCTGGCCAGGCTCTCACATGCCAGCCCATAGGCAGGAAGCCTGAGCCCCTCTGGGATGGCAGGGCCATATTGTGGCCTGGTGAGCAGTTTCATACTCCCTGTTCTCCTTCCTCACAGCTGTGGTACTTCTGGAGGCGCCGGTTGTTCATCTGGATCTCGTTCATGGACAGCTACTTTGAAATCCTCTTGTATGTGGGACCTCAGCCCTCAGCCTCAGACCTGGGAGAGGCGGGTGTAGAGCAGGCCCTGGACTGGTTTTAGAGGAAAGGACATGGTATTAGGGAGTTCTGGGGAACTAAGACCAGAGCACAGGCCAGATGTGGGAGTCCAGGATGTTGTCTAACTTGAGGTGCTCCATGCTCCTACCCTTATTATCATGATGGTGATACTTATGTATACTGCAACCTAACTCTATACCTTGGAGCCTGAATGCTTTCCAAGTTGACTCTATGAGTCAGGTTAGTCCATTTCACAGGGGAGGGAACTGAGGTCCCCAGGGGTTAAATTACTCTCTCAGCATTGGGGAGGTTAAGACCTGATTGGGTCCAGCCCCAGACAAACAGAACAGTGAGAGAGGTTGTGGGAGTCAGCACTGGTCAGTGGGGGCTGGGATTCCTGGCCGATGGCCTGCAAGCTGACTGGGCCTCTGCCCCTGTGTAGCCTGCTCCAGGCCCTGCTTACCGTGCTGTCCCAGGTACTATGCTTCCTGTCCAATGAATGGTACCTGCCCCTGCTTGCATCTGCGCTGGTGTTGTGCTGGCTGAACCTGCTTTACTATACACGTGGTTTCCAGCACACCGGCATCTACAGCGTCATGATCCAAAAGGTGAGAAGCAGGGGTGGCTCCCGAGCAGCCAGGCTGGCCAGGGCTGGACACCACATTCTAGCGAGACTCCTGTTGGCCTCCGAAGGAGGGTGCCCTCTACAGTTGACTTAAGCAGAGAAGAATTTGACTGTCAGTGCATCAAGCACATACCTGCCCTCAGGGGTCTGTGCTCTTAAGCAAACACAGGCATGTGTATGTTGGCAGGTGTCCACAGAGAGCACATGCATCCCAGCACACTGAAGGAGCAGAGAGATGCACATATGCTCATTTGTGCGCTTACACTTGTGGGCATGTGTATATGCCTGCATTCAAGTATTTATTCAACAAATAACAAGGAAATGAGGCTGGCCCTGTTTAGATGTGGGGAGTACCCTATTTTGTTCATTAACAAAGTAGACATCTCCTCACTCTCCTGAAACTGATAGTCTGGTGGAGGAAATGACAACACTAAGAAAACAAACGAGGACATTGCAGAGTGTTAAATTCTATGACAAAAATACACAGGACAGTGAGATGGAGAGTGACTGAGTGGAGGGTGCTTTCGATGGGAGGCCTCTCGGAAGCTTTGACTTGAAAGAATGATTCAGCCATAACAGACTCTGGGAAGAAGCATTTGACACAAAAGGAATGATGAAGGCCAAGGTCAGGGATGAGGGATAAAAGCAAAGAGGTTGCAGAGAGTGAGAGAGAGGAATGGGGGGGGGTAGATGGGAGCCTGGGGCTGTGTTGGTCATGGGAAGGGGTCTGGAGGCCCCTGGAGGATTTTTTTTATCTTGTCAAATTGTACACATCATACCATCTTAATCATGTCTAAACATGCACTCCACTGGCATTCAGCACACTCCCATAGCTGTGCGACCATTATATCATCCATCTCCAGAGCACTTTTCTTTCCAAACTAAAACTTCTTGCCCTTTAAACATTAACTCCCAATCTGCTCCTCTGAGTCCCTGACAACCACCCTCCTACTTTCTCCCTTGATTAAGTTGTCTACTCTGGGTACCTCATGTCAGTGGAATATTTGTAGTATATTTGTAGTGTAGTATTTGTCTTTTTCTGACTGCTTTATTTCATCACTGGAGTGTCCTTAGGGTTCATTCACGTCGGAGCCTGTGTCAGAATCTCCTTCCTAATGTTCCATGTGCATGTCTACCACTTGATGCATAGCAATTGGTGGATAAATATTTTGTTTATCCACTCCTCTCTCAATGGACATTTGGGTTGCTTTTACCTTTCAGTTACCGTGAATAATGCTGCTATGAACATGAGTGCAGAACTATCTCTGTGTTTTGATTCTTGGGGGGTATATACCAATGTGGGGTTGTTGGATCATATGGCAATTCTGTTTTCTCCCTGGGAGATTTTAAACAGGAAAATGATGTGATCTGTTGTTGCTTTTTTAGAAGACCCATCTGCTCAGTGTGTCTCCACAGGGCCCCATGAATGCAAGTGTGTGTGTGTGTGTGTGTGTCTAGTGGTGGGGGGCTGGGTATACTTGGGAACCCATGCTTGGAGTCAAGGCAGGGGCATGGGGTCATGCCAGTTGGCTGAGCCACATGCCTGGTCTTTGGGCACCTGTGTTCCAGGTCATCCTGCGGGACCTGCTCCGCTTCCTTCTGGTCTACTTAGTCTTCCTTTTTGGCTTCGCTGTAGGTAATGGCCCCCTGCCCAGCCCTTGCCCAACCTGTACACCCCTGACACTGCCCACTTGCCTCCCCAGGTTCAAAATACTCTCCTCCCCCAACTTTCTTCCTGCAGCCCTGGTGAGTCTGAGTCGCGAGGCACGGGACCCTGGGGTCCCTGCAGGCCCCAATGTTACACAGATAGCACAGTCCGGCACAGGACAGGAGGCTGAGGAGGACAACTCAGTCCCATACGGGGGCATCATGGATGCCTCCTTGGAGCTCTTCAAATTCACCATCGGCATGGGGGAGCTGGCTTTCCAGGACCAGCTCCGCTTCCGTGGGGTGGTGTTACTGCTGCTGCTGACCTACGTGCTGCTCACCTACATCCTCCTACTCAACATGCTCATCGCTCTCATGAGTGAGACTGTCAACAGCGTGGCCACCGACAGCTGGAGCATCTGGAAGCTGCAGGTGCCTAGAAGCTTCCCTCCCTTCCTTTTCCCAAGTTTGGGTCCAGAGAGGCGTGTGCAGGATCCAAATGAGCCTGGGTTTGAGCCATGGGCAACTTTACAGTTGGTGATTCCCTCAGCCATCCCTTCTTTCACAGCATTGTCATATGCATCAGAAAAGCTTCTAGATCTAAACCCCTAGGACAGTGCTTAGCACTAGTAGGATCTCAATGTATTTGTTATCATCAAGTATTTGAGTGCCCACTCCAAAAATTTTGCAGATGAGGGCATGCAGGCTCTCATCCTCTCTGAACCTCTATATTCTTATCAGGTGTGCTCAGCTCTAGAACCAAACAAAGGGCTCCATTAATCTCCCATTCTATGTTCATCAGATGTTAAGTGGGGTCAGTTTGGTGGGCAAGGCAAGCCACATGTGAAATCCTTGGGTTGGCCCACCTAAGGGAAGCTGGGAGTATAGACACTGCTGTTACGACAGTGAAGGCAATAGCTGTTTCTTCATCTGTGAAGGTTGGGGTGAGTCTGAGCAGTTGGTGCAGAAAGAACCTTACTCAGCAGGCTGGACTCTGCTGCCAATTCATTGTTGACCTTGCACAAGCCCCTTGTCTTCTCTGCACCTCTATGGCACCACCTGCAAAACTCTGAGCCCCATCTAACCTATGTACATGCCAGTGGGCAAGCACTCTGAACCCCATCTAACCTATGTACATGCCAGTGGGCAGAACTAGCCACAAAAGGGCCCCAGAACTGTGGTGAACTAGAACAAATGAAGCCTGTACCTGGTGGTGTACAATTCTGGAACTTGTAATTGTTGAGCATTCATTATGTACTAATTTCCCAGTAACTGCCTGAGGTAGATTATCCTCAGTCTGCAAGTGGGGAAATTGAATTCAAGAAGGGTTGATGGCCCAACCCCACACTGGTAATAACATTTTAGAGCTGAATTCAAATTTACATGCTTTGGGGAATGCTGTAAAAGTAATACGTCTCCCTGGCAGCTTTATTTCATGTATCTATTTCATGTTTCCTTTGGTTCCAGAAAGCCATCTCTGTCCTGGAAATGGAGAATGGCTACTGGTGGTACAGGAAGAAGAAACAGCGGGCAGGTGTGTTGCTGACAGTTGGCACCAAGGCAGATGGCAGCCCCGATGAGCGCTGGTGTTTCAGGTGTGTGAGGGTGGCTAGTGCAGGCTAACTTTAACTCCTAAAAGTCAGAAAAAACAGTTGCCTGGAGTCATAATGGTGGGAATGGCAGGTCCCTAAATGCCAGGAGACTGTGCCCTGACAGGTGAGGTTAGAGATGCTAGGTTACATAGGACAGGGCTGCCATCTCCTGTCTTTCTGCTTGTCTCACTGACTTAACCTGACCTTCTCCTTCCCTGGGGTACAATGAGAAGACAAAATGCCAGAGGGACCCTTGCGTTACAACACATCAGCCTTGCACTGCCTGGTTTGCACCACCCTCCAAACTTGCCCAGCCTGGTCACAGAGGCCATCACCTCTTTCATGGGGGACAAACTCTTTCATGCCCAGGGAAGGCCTGGCAGTGAGAGAGGGATCCTGGTACAAATATATGGCCAGAAACCTACTTATATGAGATTGTAGCTGCAAGGAGAGGAGAGGGTCTTAATTATGTTCAATAGCCACAAAAGGGCCCCAGAACTGTGATAGACCAAAGACACACTTGATCTGAACTCTTCTCTGCACATTCTGGGCAACACAAGTCACTATAGTCTGCAGTAACAAATGTTCCTTTAAGAAAATTCCTGGCCAGGGGGGGATCGCAGGCTGAAAGTAGTAAGGGTGGAAAGTAGCAAGGGATGGTGGGCGGTCTAATATTCTGTGGAAAAGGGCCGAAAGACCCCATTCTTCTCACTGTCTCTGTGCCTACCCAAGTCTACACAGTTGGGGCAAGATCCTGCCCCTGGGGTAAATCAGGCGATAGTACTGACCTGCTGACTTTCCTGGAATCATGGCTGCTCATTTGCTTTTCAGGGTAGAAGAAGTGAACTGGGCTTCCTGGGAGCAGACACTGCCCACGGTGTGTGAAGAGCCATTAGGGCCAGATGTCCCTGGTGAGTAATCATAGTAGCTATGGCCCCAGTGAGTAAGTGTGTGTGTATGTGTATGTGTTCAC
This sequence comes from Uropsilus gracilis, assembly GCA_004024945.1. Taxonomy (NCBI): domain Eukaryota; kingdom Metazoa; phylum Chordata; class Mammalia; order Eulipotyphla; family Talpidae; genus Uropsilus; species Uropsilus gracilis. The sequence continues at coordinate 38,957 of PVHY01002001.1, forward strand.
ACAGCCATGGAGAGTCAGGCAGGACTCCTTGGTGGCAACTTCCCAGCCTACATCAACTCCACTTAAAGGAACTGTTCCCATAAAATGGCTCTTGCCTCCTTTCCTTTCCTTTCCTTTCCTTTCCTTTCCTTTCCTTTCCTTTCCTTTCCTTTCCTTTCCTTTCCTTTCCTTTCCTTTTCCTTTTCCTTTTCCTTTTCCTTTTCCTTTTCCTTTTCCTTTTCCTTTTCCTTTCCCTTTCCCTTTCCCTTTCCCTTTCCTTTCCATCCTATCCCACTTCTTTGCTGGCTGGTTTTTAAGCATCCTCTGAGGTAATCACGTTTCCTCCAGGCCAGCTTTGGTCCTTTCCTCACCTCCCACTTTCTCACTCCTGAGCAACTCTTCCTGGCTGGGTTCCAATCCCAAACCTGGCTGGGTTGTACCCTTTGCCCATGCAGTTAGTTCTGGGGTAGCAGATCTGGGCTGTGGGGACCCAGCAGTGGAATACAGAAGGGCCCTTCCTGGCCATCTCCTTGGGTCCCTACTGGCTCTGGGTTGACAGGCCAGCCTTGCTGGCCCCAAGCTTCCCCACTACATAAGCCCCCCAGTTTCCTTAGCTCTGAGGAGAAACCACTTCTATGCCTTTCCCCATCTCTCATGGCTTGCATCTTCTCCATTCTAGTGTAATGACTTTCCCTTCTGCTGCCTTCCACTAAGACTGACTCCTTCCCTTCCTCCTTAGAGGCCTTATCTAAGGATTAGCTTTCTCTACTGCATGTCCTTTGTGGAATTTTCAGTAGTACCCACTTCTTATTCTTTCTCATTTTCTTTCTGACAAGTTCTACTTGTGTCTGTGGCCCTGACCATGAATTCATGACACCTGGCATCCTGCTCTAAAGCCTGCTGGTTTTCCAGGATCCTGGGTCACTGCCCATGGCCCTCAGAGACCCACCTCCTTTGTATCTCTCTTCCCCCGAGTCCTGCCACCTTGTTCCTTCAATGCCAAGTCTCTGAAAGTCACCTTGTCCCTCTTCTTGCCCTAAGTTCCCTACAAGCACATTACCTATTGTGGCCTCCAACTGGACATCCCCAGTGAAAACAGCCCGGTGGTGCCCTATCAAATAACATACATAATCCTACCACCTCCTCATGCAAGTGGGAGACCTTGAGGGTTTCTGACTACCTCCCTTCACCTGATGCTGCTTGTCCTCAGCACGTCTCAGGTGTTCTGGTTTCTAATGCAAAAGCCTATCACCTCCAGAGACTTTATGTTCCTAGAAGGAGGCCCCTGACTGGTGCAAGGCAGGGATTCAGGGAATGTTTGCTGAAGGAGGAAGGCAGGGAGAGAGACTGCCAGGGAATTCCAGGGTGACCTGCTGTCTACAATGTTTAATGCAGTTTCATGGCTGTGGTCTCCTCCTATTTCCCTGTTACCTGCTTCCTGGGGACATAGCCCAAGGGCCAAGCCACGGTGCTTTTCATTCTGTTTACAGGCACCAAGAAGAGCCCTTCCTTGGCCTCTGAACATGGGGAAGACAATGCTTTGGAGGAAGACCATCTGCCCCTTCAGGTCCTGGAGTCCCGCTGATGACCCAGATGTATGAGGAGGCATGCAGGACGCAGCAGGAATCATTCCAGCTATGCTTGCTGGCTCTGGGGTTACAGGGAATTGGGGTGGCAAATATATTTTCTCATGATTTAAGTTTCCTGGAAACATGATTTGTGCAAAGTTACCAGGCCTTTGGGCAAATGGATATCTGCATGTCTCTGTGTCTCTCTGTGTGTCTTTCCCATCCTTGCATGGGAACAGGCAAACGTCACCCACCTCCTGCCTCAGGGCTATCTTCTGGGTGTAGGTAGTTGGCCTACAGGTGCTGTGCCTGGTGTCAGGGCAGATGTGGGCGGGCAGAGCCCTTCTTCTCCTTCTAACACAGCTTCCAGAAACACCAGAAAGCCACATAGAGGATTTCTCAAAGCCTTTGAGCTAATCAGCTTAGATCAGACTCCGGATTATTTTGTCTTCCCACTAGGTTTCCTGTTCACTGTTCCCCAGCTGTTCTCAGTAGGGGAGCTACAGGGGTCTTCCTAAGAGAAAGATGTTACTTCTTGTGCCAAAAGTCTTGAGAGTCTCCCTCTTGCTGGGATACCCTGGCTGGTTGTCCCAGGCCTCGTTTTGCCCAAGCATTTCCAGACACCACTTCATGTCCTGGCAGTCCTCCAGGCTCCTAACCACTTTCACTAATAAACTAATGGACCATGTGTGTTCAACCCCTTGGCTTGGCTCTCCTTGTAACAGCCTCCCTTTCCCCAATTAAATCCTACACTTATTTCTAACTTCAGCTCAAAATGATTGCTGCAATATAGCCTGTCTAGCTTTTTCCAGTAAAAACTAATCTCCCTCGGTGTGTTTAGAAAACGTGTATACATGGGGTATATATTTAAATGGGAAAGACCTAAGCATGTTCACATGCTGAAAGAAAAGCACTAGCAGGGAGAGAGTGTTCCATGGCTGGTCAGACAGGAGGTACCGAAGGCGGAACCCTGAGAAATCTGGGAGGAGAGTGGATGTAGATAAGATGACCTCTAGATCCTTAAAGGTGATTGTAAAGAGGAAACACGAGTGTTGTCAGTCACCGGAGTTTGAGAGACTCCGCGGATATTCTGAAATAGCTGTGCGGAGTGCAAAGGTTCTGCAGGTTTTCAAGCGTGTTAGCTGATGTGATCGTCAGAAGCTGCTGCAGCACTGGAATTCCCATTTTCCGGATGAGCAGTCGGAAACTCAAAGAATGAGTTTTTGCTCAAGACCACCCCGCTAAGGCGTGGGAAAGACTGGACCCCGACCCAGTAAATTCGCGCGCAGGCGCCGGGAACTTCCTGCGCGCCTCGTTACCCAGAATTCCCAGGGTTGTGGGAGAGACCATGAGATCTAAAAAGGGGGAGTCCTTCGGTGGTGCAGCCGAGTCTGTAGTTACTTGGGCCGGAAGTTCCCGTGAGTCCTTGCCAGTACCACCCTCCCTTTTGTGATGAATGGAACATTCCATCTCCTTAAGGGCCTGGGACACAGTTGAAGCCATCTTTCCGTTGCACTTGTCATGCAGGTTGGTAGTTTCAGCGTTTGGGAGTAGTAGCTGGCGGCAAGGGCAAACTGAGTGCAGCGGCCGTGATTTCTGCATAAATGTTTCTGGGAGATTAACTTTAGGGCGGAGATTGTGACTGTTGTAATGGCTGGTTTCCCGGCGCCAGCGCCCACGTGTTCCCCAGGGCGGGGAATGATCGCGTCTTGGAGTCTAGGAGGCCACCCTGGGCCAAGACAAACGGAGCGCGCGTATATTTGTCTTGCAGGGTCTCTGCGGTCCCAGGAGCCCGGACTTCCAGGAACCGGGGCCCTTGTTTCCCAGACTTGCTATGGGGAGGTCGCAAGTCAGAGGGAACTGGGTAAGCTGGAACTGCCTGCCCCGTGGCGCTACACGTGGGTGCTTTGTGATAGAACCGCAAGAAATCTTGTTCGACTGTCATGATGATATTCATATTAGGAAGTGCCGTCAGAGGCGATAACTGACGACTTTTATATCTCTGATAGCAGTCACGGAAATCTCGATGGTTTAGTGGAACTTAACCCGCCAGAATTTGCTAAATATATGTTCTTCATATTTCAGGTGGAAGACCCACTGCAGAGTACTGAGGAGAGCAACATCCCACCCTGAGGTAAGCCTTTGCTTGGGGTTTAATTTGCAGTTAAGGCTCATCATTAAATGACCTGATTTATAGTTGTAGTTAAAATACATTCAGTATGATCATATTCTGTGCAAAGCATGGGACCTTACAGGTGTAGATGGCTGCTCTTTACCTGTATTTAAAAAATCACAACTGCATGTTTGTAAAAACATCCTGCATTAAATTACCTCACGTTTTTTATGTAATTTAGCTGAATGCCTAGGTCTGTGGAGCAGTTTGGGGTAGTGAGCTGATAAGTGCTTGGCTGTTGTGATGAAATCACTAATAGGAAGTGCCGTCAGAAGCGATAACTGACGATAACAATTCCTGGCTGACTGCAGTCAAGTTTTCCATCAGTTTCTGGTCACCAAGAATAATCTAGTTTGAACACTGACCCATAATTTTTATATTTACCCAGGTTGCAGATAAGTGAAGATTGGCAGTATGTGATCAGCAGTTTGAAAAATAGCAAGGAATGTTGACTTGCTGTGGTGTGGGGTAAGCTAATACATTATTGTAGTGCTGCATCCTTATTGACAATATCCCAGAGAGATGCTGGTTTAGGCTCATTGTTACAAGTGGAGTTGGTTCTGTAACCAACAAGTATAATCCAGAGGAAATAGCCTTTTTGCTGAGATGTAGTTTAGCCTTAGATTTCTGACATTTAAAATGTGATGGGATGGGTTTAAAATCATTCCAAGTAGAACTAGATTTAGAGCCTCATGCTTAAAGAGAACTATTCTCAATATTGCTGATGGTGGGGTGCTTTTCTTCCCTCTAGGTTTCAAGCTGGAGAATGGTGATGGGCGGTGCAGAGTTTGAGTTGGCAGGGAAAGCAGCTCAGCACAGCAGCAGGTAAGATTTAGCCTCTGGATACTGACCCCTATAGACTGTACTATTGTTGAGATTGGTTTGAAGAAATGGATATCAAATGATGAATTCACCAAAACAAGCTGGAATTACCGGCAGATTGTATAGTGGTGAAACTAAGGTTTTCTGAAGATATCTTTTATGATGTCAATGACTGTTTATTGTAGTGGGAAGTAGAACTGATACTTAGTGTCTTTACAGGCTGCTTTAGCAAAGGATGGCACTGGACACTACAGGAGGGAGCAGTTGGAAGTCTCAAGGACCAGTGGTCAACCATCATTTTGAACCCTGAAAATGCATGAGTTTTTCTAGAGCTCCTTGCTCAACAGGAGTTTTTATACCTTTCAATATTACGTCAAGTGGCTATGGTCTGAGTTCTATGAACTGGAAACATTTCCCCAGGAAATTAATGTCCCCATGCTACAATAATAAAGGATGCTATAATAAAGGATGGTCTTTGGCACTGGTTCTTAAAAAATGTATTTGGAAAAGTTAAATTTGATAACTGCTGTCAGGTGATGGTGGTCCAGGCAGGTATAAGCAACTTTCCCTGATGTCTTCCTCTAGAGCAGAATTTTCGAAATATATAAGGCAGTCCATAGCACTTAAACATGGATTCAATCTGACCACACCAACCCCCCCCCCCTTTCTCACCTGGGGGTCTTGCCTGCCTGGCTTCAGGCTATCTTCCTTAGTCCACTGTTTGCCTAAGGGATCCTCAATCACCAACTGGGCACCTGGACAACTTTTTCACTGGCTCAAGAATGGTTTGATTCTCTTTGGAAGTCTTTAGCTTCTCTTCCATCTGTCTTCCTGTTCTGCCAAGACATTGAAGTTTTAGCCTTATCTCATCCTGAATTTTTAAATCTGATGGTAGGTTTATTGGGAATGTGCTCAAAGTATTAAGGGTTGCTTAAGGATTCCATAAAGAGGACCTTTCTGGGTATAGTAATTTTAAAAACCTAGACACAAGGCTCACTGCACATTGCCACCCATGGAAAGTGGCGGTTGGTGAGGGTTTGGGTACTGGTGTGGGGCTTGAGGTTTAAGTTCCATGTTAACCCAGGCACGCACCTTCAATGCTCTGTTGAAGGCGAGTGATTACTGGTCCCTTGGGCAGTGGCCATTGGTACAACTGGAGGTTGAGGGTTGGGACTCAAATGGAGACCCAGACTAGGAACTAGTTTGGGGCTCCACAGTAGAGGTAGACAACTTAGTCCAGGTAGGGGTAGGTTCCTGGTTCTCTGGCAGGTTCCAACTTGACAAGCTGGGTGTACAGCATTTGACTGGAGTTACTGCCCTGGATGGAACAAAGGTAATAGCAAAATTGGAAAACCTCAGGTTAGATAAAGAACCTCTCCACACCTTTCATAATTAGCTCAAGTTTCCAGCATATCTATACTGCACCAACAAGTTTGAGGAGGCAGAAGGAATGATACTTGAGCCAGGAATAACTGCAGGAGCCAAAAGGCAGGTATTGACAAGGGGAGATGAAGAGGACCAAAGTATTAGACAATCCCCTTTTCCAGATGCTACAATCTGGCTTCTCATGGGTGGGGTCTCCTAGGCCAGTTTTAGGGCTTAGGTCCCTACAGGGCCTGCTTTAGCCATCCTGCCCCACAAGGACTCCCTGGTGAGGATCCCCACTTGCATGTCACGTCTGAACTCCACCTATAGTCTCCTTGCCCTTGTCTTCGGCAAGGACTAGAGGGCCTCCTCCGGGGTCTTCCTGGTCCACTGTGCCATCCCTGGCCTCCTCCCCACCACCTGGACCCTCGCCCAACTCTAGGATGGTGGGCAGGTGGCCTTGCTTTGGGGAGCGTTTGCGCAGGCTGAGTAGAAAGGGCTGGGGCAATGAGAAGATGTCCACATTGTTGCCGAGGTCAATCCATGTGACATTGGGGAACTTGCTGGGGTCCTTAAGGGTGTCAGTGAGGTCTCGCAGCAGAGCCCGGGTCAGCCGGTTGCCGTTGAGTGCCAGTGTGGTGAGGCGGGGCAGTGTGCTGAGTGCTGGCAGCAGCTGTAGGACCATGTCATCTGTGAGCCCTGTGAAACCCAGCTCCACACTATCCACCTGCTCCCTGCAACGCTGCAGGTAGCTGGTCACCCGCTCCAGGTCACGGGAGGTCAGCGGGATGCCGGACAGGTCAACGGTGTTGTCCGGAGGGTTCCCGGCCAGGACGGCCTTAAGGCTGAAGGGGAGAAGAGACAAGTTTTAAGCTAGTGGCCACAGTGGCCACAACATCAGCCTCTGCTTGGCTTGTGACTCAAGGGATGGAGAAACCTGGGACGGTTTCCTGATGTCACCCCCAATCTTGGCTTGGCTGAGCCCACCTGCCTCAGGGACAAGTGAAAGGCCTAGGTGTTTCTCCAGTGACAAGAAGGGTACGTTCTGGGACCAAAATGCCTGGGTTTCTAAATTTCTTTTCTTCCTACTTGTGTTTGTTCCTTAACCTCTTTCAGCCTCAGGTATTTATTTGCCTGAAAAATGGTGCTGAGTACAGAGTACATAGGGTTGTTAGGTAAAACGATCAATGTAATACATTTAGAACAGTGTCTTGTACAGGTGAGTGACAAATACTTGTTCTGTCAAATAATCATGACATGTTCTGTCATGGATCACTCAGACTTGTCAGAAGCTGCTAGCTGAGACCGGACAGGACTCACGACTGAAATGATGAAAATTTCATTTTTTTGTCTTACCTGGCTTCAAAACACTAAAAGCAAAACTGACATGATAAATATCAAGAGAGCAAAGAGCAGCTTCTCCATTTGCTCAATGTTTACCTTAAAAAACTTCCTTAAAAGTTGCCAAATGTATGGGTAAATCCCCTGTGCCCACCATTATCTCACAAAAACTAATGTTTTACCCAAATTTTATTACCTTAGCTATTAGTCTTCCCTAGTTGTAAAACATTCTCTTAACCATCCCTTTTTCCCCCTTGCCTAAACCCTATAAAAGGCCTAGTCATTTACCTTAAAGTTGCTACCAGCCATGATTCTAATAGCCTGCAGTCTTTAACTGTGTTAATCTCTTGTTCATCCTTTTCTACGCCTAACTCTTTACAAGACTGAACTTCCTTCCCTAAGATCTCTAGAATCCTTTTTAAGAACACCTTCCCCTACAGTTGGGGGGGTTTCATGGAGAGGTGTGGGTCACAGCAGGCAGGGAAGGTTTCAGAGCACAGGGGTGCCTGTGGGAAGCTGAATGCTTCCAGATGCCACTGGTCACCTCCTGCTCTTTCCTGCTTCCTCTAGGGCCAGATGGTTCCCTTTCCAGGTACCCCAGCTGGTCCCCTTTCCAGGTACCCCAGGTAAGCCCTGAGATCCCAATGCTGAAAGGTAGACGAGGCAGGTGGTGGAGGGTGGTCACTGCCTGCTCTTAGAGCCTGCTTTAATACCAACAGTCCAAGGACCACAGTATGGGCATCTTGACAAAAGAGGGTAATTCCCTATCCTTGGGGTCTCCTGAAGCTGGAAGTTTGCTCATCTTGCTCTCATAGGGCCAGATCCAGGGAGTTTGATGGTAAAGCTCTCAAGGCCTGACACTGAAGCACTTGGCATTTGTTCAGCACAGTTTAAGTGTTGGGTGTTATTCTTACCAATGTCATCAATACTACAGACTCAGTACACTGGGGAAATAGGTGGTGTGGTGGTTAATAGCTTGGGGGTTGATCCAGCCCTGCCACTCACCAAATGAGTGATCATGGCCCAGTCAAGTGACAATAGCAGCACCACCTCCTACCTCAGTGAATCCTTTAGTGATCATTCAACTCCTACAGTGAGCCAGGTGCTCCCCTATGTACTGGTGAACAAGATAGAAGACAACATCCCTGTTTCTACCAGAGGGACTAGACAACAAATAAAGTGCAGTCCGAGCGTAGTTTGGAGGGTGGGGGTGGGGTCACTACTTGGGGAAGGCTTGTCTGAGGAGGTGACATTTGAATTGACACTTAAAGGAAAAGAAAGCGGATGTTATGAGTTTGTTAAGTATTCCAGCAGGGTGATGGAAGAGCACAAAGACGAGGTTGGAAAGAGGCTGGTGTGTCTTTGAAACAGTAGGGAGGCCTGCGTGGCTGAGGTGAGGGAAAGATCAGACAAGAGCAGCTTTGGATTTCATTCAGTGAGAAAGGAAACCACCTGAGGAGAAGAACAAACTGAAGCATGCATGCATGTAAAGGAGACAGAAGAGGAGGCCCCTTTTGTCCAGCAGAGCTCAATTCTAGCTTCCCAATCTAAAAGAACTAGCTCAGTCTGCACAGGGTATTCCAGGTGCCATGGGTCCTTCTGTGGTGCTGGCTTTCTTTGTATGGGCCCTCCTGCACAGCTTCATGAGAGTTCTAGTCTTCCACTGCCTAGGAAGGCCTCCCCAGGATCCATCTGCTGTCCTAGAATTAGGATGAGAGACCCAGAAGCAAAAGAGCAACCAGAGCTCCTCCCCTGTAGGACCCAGAAAGATGAGGTGGCAGCAACATCAAGGCCCTGCCAGAGTCTGAGAAAGCAAGCCACTCTGTGCCCAGGGGATTTACAAGAAAGGCTGTGGTGCCTCCTTCTGAAAGCCTGCTTTCTGGCTATCCACCGACTTTCTATGATCTCCATCCACAGGATCTGTGTCCCACATGTACTCCCTCCCCCCCAAATCTCCAGGTGGGGGAGGTCACAAAATCTCTGAGGGTCTTCTCTGCTGCATGGGCTAGGGACATGGCTGGCAGCTGGCTCTGCTTAGGGACTATCCAGGAGAACTGGGTAGGGGGGGTCCAGAGTACCAGGAATTACAAATTCATATCCTGCCCAGCTACTCATCTGAATGGGCCCCTGGAGGTGGCTCCAGAACCCTGCAGCCAGCATCTCTCATGGCTAGTGTCTACCTCCAGGCTGCTTTTCTTCACCTCTGAGTTCTTCAAGCCTTCCAAGATAACCCCATCTGGTTCCAGCTCTTTCTTCACTTCATCCCACTGCCTGAGACAGGCACACTGCACTGCAGGCCTGTGTGGCATACAGGCTTTAGGTTGCCCTAGGAAGTTGGGTAGGTGGGCAGGGTAGATGGGCCTCAGGAGACCAGAACTCACCAGGCCTGTGGCTTCCTCTTCACCAGCCCCCGGGGCCGCCTCCACTGGGAGTGCGGGCTGAGGTGATAGGTCAGCTGCCGGCACAGCTTCTCCATGGCACCCAGTGCATCGCCTTCCTGCAGAAGCAACCAGAGGCAGTGGGGCCCTGAGTCAGAGGAGCAGGTGAAGGAGCCTACACCTCCAGCTCCAGCTTCCTGTCTCCGTGGAGCGGGCACAGCACCCCCAAGCTGAGCTGAGGGAGGTCTGCTCTGCTGGTTTGGGTTAGGTGCCCTAAGCAGAGGGCAGGTGAGTTGCATGGTGGTTTGTTTCTGTGAGCTAATTGCTATTATTGAAAAACCTGACAATTATACAAAAGTCTGGATCCCAGGCGATCAGACAACTGACTAAAGCTCACCCATCAGCCAGAATTCCCCATGGTTCCTGCCATTACCCAGGATCCAGGCTCTTGTCTGGGGGCTGGGAATAAAGCCATGGATAAATGTCCTTGCTCTCATAATTCACATAGTAAAGGTGACAGTAAAATATTTTCTTTCTTTTTTTTTTTTTGAGACTAGGTCTCACTATTTTTGCCCATGGAACCGCAGGCTCACATTGCCCGGGCTACCACAGACTCAGGCAGTCCCCAGCCTCAGCTTCCCAGGTAGCTGGGATAATAGGCGTGCACCACCACGCCCAGCTATTTTTTGGGGGGACTAGGTCTCGCAGTATTGCCTCGAGCAGGACTTGAACCGTGATTCCCTAGCCCCAGCCGCTTCATAGGCTGAAGCTTACAGGCACGCGCCACTGTGCCTGGTGTGTTTTTAAATGTCTCTCACTCATGTCAAAAATTGGAAAATAAAAGAACAAAGAGGCCAAGTCCTTTCCAATCAAATTAATTTACCTCCATTGCCTGTATGATTCAGGGATTTACCTTTGAGACCCAGGGGTGCCTGTGGGAAGCTGAACTTTATCTCACCCCCAGTTCTTGAGCTTGAGCCCCAATCCATTGGCAGTAAGGCCTTTACAGAGGCAATGAAGGTAAAAAGAGGTCATTGGGTGGTAGTAGGACACAGACATGTATACAGTGAGAAGAACATGTGAAGGCAGTGAGAGGGTGGCTGTCTACAAGCTGAATAAAACCTCAGAAGAAATCTTCTGCTGATACCTTCACCTCAGATTTCTAGTTCCCAGGCTATGAGGACATTTCCTCAGATGTGGCAGCTGACTCATGCAGTGGGGTAAAGGACACAGTGGGAGGTGCTACAGAGACTCCAGCTCATCGCAAGGGGCAGGGAGTTGTCAATTGAATAATCACAGAGAATGAGTGGCCAAGAGCATGCTTCTGCCAGGTGGTCAGTGCCCAGGAACAGAAGCCAGGTGGTGCCAGGGTTTGGATGCAAACCCACACGCAGATAGCAATGTGGACACGGTGTGTTAAACCGTGAACCCACATCCAGTGCTCAGAAGAGTGCCTGGCATAGAGAGCACTTAGTAAAAGCCAAGCTGACTGCTCTGCTAATGGAGGAGCAGCATGGACTTGGAGTCAAACTGGCTTCCAACCTCTGCTTTACCACCTGCTGTATGCCCTTGGGCAAGTCACTCAATCTCTTTGTCTCCAGTCACCACCTGTGAAGATGGATAACCATACTGACCTCTAAGGAGATTTTTGTGAGGGTTAAATGGCTGCTACTTGGAAAGGCTCTCTAAACTGAGTGCAACACACAGTAAGCTCTCCAGGAATGCTGATGGAATTCCGTGCTGTATTGTGAGAGCAGCAAAAACACGCAGAACTCTGCCAGGGTAAAGCGGGAAGGTTACTTTCACGTAGGCTCAGATTTGAGCTGGGTTTTTAAGAATGGATGGGTTAGATTTTTGGATGAAGAAAGGAAACAGGCACCATAGGGTGAGGTGAAAACAACCTATGCAAGGGTTAGGGGTGCAGTGTGTGACAAGCATGGCTGCAGGTGATAATGTGGGTAGGGCCTAACACTTTCTCACCACCTCCACAGCTACCAGTTTGGTCCAAGTCACTACTGTCTGTCACCTGGACTATGGCACAGATAGTTCATTAGGGTGTTACAGAATTTCTGCAGTACCCTAATGTGGCATGATCAACCCTTACCCTCATAGCACAGAGGAGGAAACTAAGGTTCCTCTCAGGGCTGATGGAAAGAGGAGAACGAGTCTTTGAAGGAAGAAGATGGAAAAGAGGCAGAAGGAGGGGAAAGGAGTATCTGAGCAGGGATCTAGAAGCAACAGAAGGTGCAAGATGGGGTGGAACTGATTTAGACAAGTCTCTGGTTTCCAGTTGTCCTTCTTGGATTCCTACTGCCCAAGCCTGCTTGGGAGAGGAATGACTGTCACCTGTCCCTATGGGCAACTGCATTTGTAATCCCTGCGATGACATCTGATTGCTAGTTTCTTGCTGAGTCTAGTGGTATGGCTGTTTGTAACAGAAGGAAAGGGTGTAGCAGTCAGAGGCTTCTTCTTGGGGATGGCAGGGGAGTTGGGGGCTCGAGGCAATGGCAAGTCAACATTTGTATTCTGCTACTATCCTCTGTCTGGGAGATGGAGAAGGGGGTGAACTGGAGGCAAGGAGGGTGACTCAGGGCAGGCCCGCAGAAAGATCTAAGAGCGACTGAAGGTACCACATTTGACTAACAGTGCACAAGATGGAGAAGATGAGTGCAGAGAGGGAGGTAGGGTCCTACCTAGGCTTTGTGTTAGAGACCTAGATAGTGCTGTGACATAGCCTGGCCTAACTATGACAGGCCTAAGCCTCGCTTATAGGTCAAAGGTTATTTTCAGCCCAAGAATCTCCTGGCTCCAGGAAATCTGGTGTGAGCTTGCCTACCACTAACCAGAGGATGCCAAGCCCGCTTGACTGGTTGTCCGATGGAGACCAGTCAACTGGAAGACGACCCATCAGCACCAGACTACTGCAACGACCACCAGGACCTAAAAGCTGTATAAAAGACTGGACTCAGGGGACAGAGGGGGTCCAGCCTCCATGTTCTGATGGGACTGCTTAGGCGGTGGACCAGGCTGAAGGTGGACCCTAGCTTAAGCTAGTTAATAAAGCCTTTCTTGTTCTTGCATCGTGTGTGAGTGGAGGGTATTTATTCTGAAACCCGTGATGCAGTTGTAACAATAGAAGGCAAGGGGCAGGGCTAGGGAAGGAATGATAGGCTCAAATGAACCATATCCAGTTTGCAGAGACCTCTGACTGTGAGATGCTGGTTTTAAATGCTGGATATTGATTAGCATTTGATTAACCTCTGACCAGGGAATGAGCTGAGGGGAAGAGCTACACCATTAAAGGGCAGAGACTTACCGGACACCAAAAGATGAAGAAGGCAGGGGAGCTGCCTTCAGAGAAGCAGGAATAAGCAGAACGATGGGCACCAAAGAGAAGGGGTCTGTGGGGACGGCACCCCATGGAGGCCTTTGACAAGGCCTTGTGCTGTCAAGGTGGAGACTCTTTAAAAACCACGACCATGTGGGATCCTGGCTGTTGATCTGTAATAGCATCACTCCTGAGCCCGCCACGGTCAAGAATGTTGCCAGTCTTCAACAGAAGTGAGTCCTTTGACTTTAGCTCTTCCTCCAGTCACTTCCCAGGGTTTCCAAAACCGGGTGCCACAGACCCTTCCTCCACCCTCCAACCTAAGCCTCTGCTAGGAAGAAACAAAGAAAGAGGCGGCAAAGTGGCTGCTGCAGTGCGCCATCACCGCCACGAGGGGGCAGCCGTGCGCAGGGCGAGGCGCGGGAAGAGCCGCCTCAGCGCAGACCGGCCCCGCCCCATTTCGGAGGAGGACGAGCTGTCTCGTTCCCTAAAGGGACTCTGTGCTCTGCCCTCTCGGTAAACTCCATCTTTTGCTTAGGCTACTTCACTGTGTTTCTATCTTTTGCAACCAGAAAAGCCTTAAGCGAACCCATTTAATTTGTTCTGACTCTTATCACTTTTCAAAGTCCCCTCCAGGCGTCCCTCCTGCTGAGAACCGGCCAGAAACAGCAGTGGAAGAAGGTGGGGGGAAAGCCTAGAAAGCCACGGAGACGGAAGCGGAGGGAGGAGGCAAAGAAAGGGGAAGTGCGGTTTCTGTGTGGTTTCAGCGTCCAGAAACGGTGGCCTCTAGGTACAGAGCAGCGGCTGCCCTGCTGTAACAGGAGCTCTGGCAACAGGCACCCTGGGGTCTACTGGCCCACCTCCTCTGGGAACTTTCTTCAGAAAATGAGCCCCCAGCAGCCCCTTTGTGCAACCAGACGCCTCTCTGAGCCACAGCTACTGGGTCCAGCAGTAGGAATCTGCAGTGATGGAGACACATCTCCAACACCCCAGGGGGCTGAGCCCCGCTAAGCAAACTGGGGCACACGGGCAGCTCAGTTTCTTGCCCCTTGATGTGGGAAAGAGGGAATGGAGTGGCCTGTGGGACAGGGATGAGGGATGAAGAGGGATGAAGCCATGCCTGCACTGTTTGCTCTGTAGTGTTAGTGTTTCTTCCAAGCTTGGCTGCTTTTAGGTCTCACAAGACCCCTCAGAACAAGAAGGGTAAATTTTCTTCTGGCCTGAGGCAGTCCAAATGGCTTCCTGTTACACTGCCTCAGGCTGCTGATGGGAGGCTCTGAAAGAAAATCTCTGGGAGGGACACTCACTGAACTGTCAGAAAAGAAGCTCAAGGCAGACCGCCCGCCCTGGTAGGAGAGATCACAGCCCTGACATACTCCCAGCACCCTCCAACTCCCAGGTACTTTTGTGTGCTGTCTCCAGCGAGCACAGGCTGCCACTGTTCCACTGTTCTGCATCCCTCATTCAGTCACAAGTTCATTCATCAAATATTGATTGCTTTGCCTACTGCATGCCAGATGATACTCCAGATGCTGAGACCAGGAGTGAAGGGCAAGAGAGGAGGGGGGTGGCGGCGCAGGGGGGGTTGTTTCTGTTTATTTGAGCCACTTTCTGCCTTCTCTCTGCTCAGAATGCTGACCCCTATAAAGGGTATCATCAGACCCCTTGTCCCTGCTTCCATTGGTTCAGCTAATGGGAACAATTGGGAGCAAGATCAAAGGGCAGTAGGAGAGAAAGGCTGAGGGGTTTATTTTTCAGCATGTGTGGTAGCCACCCTTCGAGAGAGTCCCCACTATCCCTGGTCTCACTGTTCTCATTCCTTTGTGTGGGTTCTTTCAACATGTACCAACAGAATATGCCCGCACTGATGGTAAGTGACCTCTGAGGTTAGAGCATGAAAGATTCATGGCTTCTGTCTTGATTTCTCAGACTGCCTGCTCTGGGATAAGCTGGTTGCCATGTGTCAGGAAAATGGATTAAAAATCAGGCTAGCTGGGCATGGTGGCACATTCCTGTAAGCGGCAGCCTAGGAAGCCACAGCAGAGACCAGGGATCACGGTTCGAGTCCCACTCGAGGCAATGTAGTGAGGCCTAGTTCCCAAAAATAGCTGGGTGTGGTGGTGTGCGCCTGTAATCCAGCTCCCTGGGAAACTGAGGCTGGGGATTGCTTGAGTCTGTGGTACCCTGGGCAATGTGAACCTGCGGTTCCACAGGCAAAAATAGCGAGACTTAGTCTCAAAAAAATAAAATAAAATAAAATTCAGGCTAGTTTTCACTGTTCACACAAAGGAGAGCCTATAGACTTAAAATGTTAGTAAACAACAGATGGGTCTTGCATTTCCAACAGTGTTTGTTATGTGGTGAGGGTACTTAGCAGTGTAAAGGGGCCTATGAGGAGAGCAGTTGCTGTTTGGCCTCTCTCAGAGGTAGAAGTCTCCCTGTCTGCCTGCCTGCTTATATGTATGATGTTCCCTGTCTCAAAATAAAAACACATTGGATATAGAATAAAGACTCTGGGAATCTTCTTCCCTTTGCCAGAATCGACACAAACCTGTCTGACCTGGCACGGCTGTATACCAGCATGATGTGAGGAAGCTCTAGCAGGAACAGCTGGGTGTGGTGGCTTGTGCCTGTAATCCCAGCGCTGGGAGGCCGAGGTCAGGGATTGCTTGAGTCCAGGGATTTGAGACTACCCTGGGCAACATAGCAAGACCTGGTCTCGAAAAAAGCAGCTGGGTGTCGTGGTGGGTGCCAGTAATCCCAGCTACCTGGGAGGCTGAGGCTTGGGATTGTTTGAGATCACGGGTTTGAGACTACCCTGGGCAACATAGCGAGACCTAGTTTCTAAAAAAAAAAATGCAGACACAGAGGTCCCCTGCCAACAGTCACAGAGAGAGTGTGCCAGAGAGAGTCTGCCAGTCATAGAGAGAGTGTGTGTGTCCTGGAGTGGGCCTGTCAAGCTGTCTGGTACCTGCAGCCCTGTCAATGTCTTGATAGACTCTAAAACTCCCTAACTAAGCTGTTCCTGCGTTCTTGACATACAGAGACTATACAATAGTAAATGTTCTCTTAAGCCAGTAAGTTTTAGGGTAATTTGTTATGCAGGAATAGAAAATACAATCTGGTTCTAGAAGATACACCCTCATCCAGAGTCTAGCAACACAGTCTCCATTATAAGGACCTATAGTAACAGGTTTCTGCTTTTCTGCTCTTACTATTGATCTTAGGGTATCTCAATATTCTGTTCCTTTTTTCATTTTGCCTACAACCCTGGAAATAGCACCTTATTCAAATTAAAAATTCAGTGGAAAGGGTCACGTACTCCCTGCTAGGACCTGTCTGTGTAGGATGCAATCATGAACAGGAGAGGTACTATGTGCTCCCCTTTGGAGTCTATATTCTAGTCAGGAAAGCAGACAATTAAGTTAGTCGGTGCATAAATAAACAAGATGAGTGAAATGAACAAGTACCCAACAAAATTAACAGGGTACAAAATAAAGGCTGATCAGGAGACAAGTGGGGTAGGCGGGTCGGAGGGCCTCTGAGAGGCCAGCCTAGCTGTGTCTGTATGAGAGGGGAGCTGACAGGAGGCAAGGGCATGAGAGGTAGCAGCAACGTTCAGAAGATAGGAGAGGGTCTGGATGCCCCAGGAACAGAGGGGAAACCTTATGGCTATAGGTGTGAGCATGGCTGAGTGGGAGAGTGAGCTGAGAGGTGGGAGATAGATAAGGAGTGTGCATTTTAAACTACAATGCCACATGGAGGATTTTGCAGGGAGGTAAGTACATGATCTGACTGACCTATGGAGACTGTGCTCTGATACCCCTGGAGGAGGATGAGGCGGGCACTCAGAGGCCCATGCTGGAGTGAAACCGGCAGCCTGGATATATTAGGGGCCTAGAGTTGTCAGGACTTGCTGACTGTGGTGGACAATGTGGATGCTCCTTCCAACTCTCCTTGGATCAAGTTTTTCCAATTTTACGTCCCTTCTTTCTTCAGGTGCTTCTCTCTGTCCTGCCTGCACCTGCTCAGCTTTGTAGTAGCCACTCCCAGGCCAGCTCAGGGAGCCAGACGTGCCTGGGAATTTATCGCCTCTGGGACAGCTCTTCACTCTCCTCAGCCCCAGAGCGGGAAAGCTGGCCCCCTGCCTCAGGTTGAGACAACTCTGCAAGCAACTTACACCATTGTCCCATGGGAGCAGGGGGATGCAGTCCTTGGAGGACAAAGCCTGAGCTCGCCTGCCTTCCCCTAGGAGACTTCCTCAACGACTGCTGTACACACACCGCCTCTGCTTGTGGGGCACCTGACTGCAGAAATGATGGCGGAGATGGGCTGACTGGGCTGGGGTACAGCAAAGGAAGGAGACTCAATTCCTGGTTGCATGAGCAGAGTGAAGAGTGGAAGAAGTCTGGGGTGGCTCAGAGGGGTGGGGAGTTTAGGGACACCAGGTGGGCATGTCAAAAGGATGGAAGACAAATTGGCTGCTCTGGAACAGGCAGGGGTCTGGCGTCTATGAGGCCTCCTACAGCCAGCCTCAGTGTCCAGGCCAAGTCAGGTATAAACCAAACAAGAAGCAAGAGTGGCTCCTGGGACTAGCTCCTTTCCCCTAGGCCTTGAGGCAGCCAGTCCAGCAGCCCCTTTTCTGACTGTCCCCTATTTGAGTCCAGCATCCCTGCTTCCAGCTATATCCCTTCAACTAGTGTCCACCCCATGAAGCTCCCTGCCTTCCATATCTAGCATCCCCCTCAATCTTGGCACTAGATAGCCTAGAAGCCAGAGAAGGCCTGACACAAAGGCCCAGACCGAGTTTCAGTCCCAGAGTGAGGTTCCAGCCCCCTGGGTGACTACGTTCATGGGGGTGATGCATGGGTTTGGGAACCAGCTCTTCACTCTTGTCCTTGATCCTTCTTTGAAAGCAGAAGCTTCCTTCTGGCACTCTTTGGTCCTGCTCTGGCTTCCTACCCCTGCCACGGAGGAAGTGCTTCTTTTGGAAACAGCTGGAAATTGAGGGTTGGGAGAGAAGGAACTAAAACGACAAAGAAAAGCTCCCAAGTGAAGCTGCCCTTCCCTCCAGGGTCCTGAGGGCAGCTCTGAGTGAGCCAGCCTAGACCCTAGGGCAGGGGGACAGGTATATCCTCCCATGGAGAAGAGACTGAGAAGCACCTGCAGAACCTGGAGAGCCCTGGAATGCTTCCTTCTCAGCTCTAGTGCCAGGTAGGATGCAGACCTTAGTAAAGTGGGTGGGTAAGGAAGATAGTGGGGTGTGACGGGGACCAAGGCAAATCCCATGGCATCATTGTGCAGTCTTTCACCAGGGTGCGTGGTGTGGTGGGCAGAGAGACATATGGAGTTTAGTAGGCTCCCATTCTCCCCATCCCTGCCACCTCTCTGTTTTCATGTCTGTGTGCAGGCTGCAACCTATACAACCGTGCATGGTGGCTTTAGATTCACATATGGGTAAATACTCAGCTCCAGCCCCGTAGGAACGAGTGCTTTGCATTGCTGGAGCTTCTGACGGTTCACACACAGTTGGGTATAGAACTTGTGTGCAACATTCTGATTTTCAAACACAGGCAGGCTGGGCATGGTAGCACATGCCTGTAAGCAGTAGCTTAGGAAACCACAGCTGGGGCCAGGGATTGCGGTTCGAGTCCTACTCGGGGCAATGTAGCGAGACCTAGTCCCCAAAATATAGCTGAGCATGGTGGTGTGCTCCTGTAATCCCAGCTACCTGGGAAGCTGAGGCTGGGGATTGCTTGAGTCTGTGGTACCCTGGGCAACGTGATCCTGCGGTTCCACAGGCAAAAATAGCGAGACCTAGTCTCATTAAAAAACAAAAAAAAAAACCACTGGCAGTGAATCCAGATTTAAGCTACTCTGTGGGCCAAAAAAATCTGATGGTGCCAGTAGGTGGTATCCACCACAGATGTTAAACCTCAGGGCAGGTTGTATAAACTGAACAGCAATCTCACAAGAGGGTCCATACTTTGGGGCACTGAGCTGCCTAGGAAGGGACTCGCCACCTCTGGATGCAGCTGACTCAGCCACCTTACCGGCTTGGGGCAGTGGATGTAGCGGGCCAGGCTGATGATGAGGTCATGTGTGATGGGGTCCACCAGGTTCCTGAAGCTGGCGTAGCGATACAGAACATCATCCAGCGAGGTTGACTCCATGCCCAGGTCCTGCAAGAGTGACGACAACACAGAGGTTAGGGGTGGTCATACTGACCTTCTAGTCATATCCCAAACACCCAAACTGTCCCCTGGAAGCAAATCAGCCACCCCAGAGCCCTGACAAAGGGGGGAACCCTCTTCAAAGAGGGCAGAATAAGCCCCTGCACAAAGACACTTCCTGGTATTTGGGTCTCTTCCAAGATAATCCCAAGCCCTTCACTGGGTCCAGTTCCTCTGAAAAGGCAGGCAAGGCTGGCTGCTGAGGCATTAGTGGCTGCTTCTCCAACAGGGGCAAAGCCTGGCACGCAGAGCCTATTTCCCTGACAGTTATGCCCTGATATTGATTTGTTTTCTTTCTGCTTCTCTCCTTCTGTAGATGACACAACCTTGGCATGGCTTTGCCATGGGAGTGTTAGTGTGAGTTCTGAAGTTCAAAGCGGAAGCCAGGTATACAAAAGAAAACCCCTCAGGGCTGCCTAAGAAAGGTATCGCCTGGGGTTCTCCTAAAGGGAGGGGAGGGAGGGGATAGAGGTGGGTGGCACTGGGTAAGCGGAAGCGGGGTGCTGGCAGAAACTGCTGGGAAGAGGCTTCACAAACCAAAGGACAAGGCAGGGGCATGAAAAGGGGTAGCAAAGTCCACCTCTTTCCGGGGAACACAAACCTTGAGAGCCCTGGCTAGGCGCCTCTGCAGGCACCCTGGGGCATAGCCAAGAGCAGGGCCAGTGTGGGTTAGGACTCAAAGGCACAGCTATAAATGTTCTGGACTATATAAGACCCTAAGATTCTTGTCCAACCCCAGGGAATGGGCAAAGCATGAGTAAACTTAAATTTCCCACAAATCAGGCTGGTGGGAGCTTGAGTTAGTGCTTGAGAGAAATAAGGAAACATGACTTTCTGCCTTAGAGTGTTGGACTAAACTTCATGCCCTGTATTTGTGAGCATGGTGTACACTGCCCTTTTCTCAACACCCCCTTCCCTGGTGTCTACTGCCCTTGGGTGTGGGTTGTACTTCCTGCTCCTGGTTCAGTGCCTTGCACAGGGTAGTCAGTACTGATATTCCCACCAGGGGTGGGGGTGGGTAGGGTGGGGGGACATAGGGGCTGCTTAAAAGTAGGCAGGGCAGGTAGGCAGCACCCACTTTTGCTGCCTCACCCTGAGTCCTCTAGGGTGCAAAGCCACATGTGGAGTAGCACAATCCAGAGGAGGTGGCTCCAGCCAGGATGAATAGCAGGGTCCTGAGAGCCAGGACAGGAAATACATGAATGACTGGGAGAGTCCCAGCAGGAGTCTGGCTCTTTCTCTGTGGATTGCCTGAACGTCTCTAAATGCCTTTTCCATGTGCTGCATCCTGCAAGGCCAGGTGGCAAGGGATTATTGTTTCCAGTTTCCAGCTGAGGGAAGCCAGCCCCATCTTTCTGTCTTTCTTTCCCTATCATGGAATTTTGGGGATGATGAAGGTGGATCTATGGCCTTGGCCTTGGGCTTCTTGGGAGGACTGCTCTGGCTTATCTATACTGAGGGTGAGTGGGGCTGAAGAAAGGCTGAAAGGCAGGGGTACTGTCCTGTAGTGTGCAATTGACATTTCTAAAAGCCAAGAAAGAGAAGGTCTTTGCTGGATGGATCTGGTCAGGCCAGGATGCCAGGCTGTCTCTGTGGGGAGACCTACTGAGTCAAGCTCCAGCCGGGTCCCAAGACCCTTTGCTCTCCTGATTCGAAAGAAATGGATTTCAGAGTTCATCGAGGACACCCAGGGACCAGTTTGGAGAGCTCTGTCTTCCATCCAACAAGAATGAAGCTCAGAGGCAGGCTGCCATGTGCTGCAGTGGGTTCTCTGGCTGCTATAATAACTTTCTGAGGACCTAGACCCAGGATCTCAGGCATGGATACAGGCAGAGGGAGTCTGCTGAAGCAACCATGTTCTAGAACTAAGAGCCTTTGAGAACCAAGCTCAACCCTTGGCATAGCTGCATTCTGGGCCAACTCCTAAGGGCACTGTACCTCAGTTTCCTCTTCTGTAGAATGCGGTTCATGACCCCTGTATCACAGATAGGTGAGAGAAATGAAACCAAAAATCTCTGTCAGAGAACAAAGTTACCAACAACCCCCCCACTACTCTTGGTCCCTCTCTTCCAGGAGGTGGTGCCCCCTCTACTTAAACAGTATGGTTCTTCACCTTTTTGTACCACAGGCCTATTAGAGAAGGGCACAAAGCCATGACCTCTCTTTCCAGAAAAGCACAGGAGTCAGGCCAAGGTGGGGAGCTTGGTGCACACAAGCCATGCTTATCTCATGGTCAGGGGGACTCATGGGCCATGGGGACGTGTATGATCTTAGGATACAAATTTTCCTAGAAGTGTGCAAAAACTTGGCCCGGCCTCCCTGGGGCAGGAGGAAGCAGGAATATGGGAAGAGAGAAGTCAAAGAGATTGTATTCAAGAGTCAGAGAAGCTCATGTGCTCAAAGGACCCAGGGTAGGGGTGGGGGCAGAGACCTGGAGGGGGAAAAGGAGGGATGATATATCCAGTGGTCAGAGACCATGTGTGGCAGGAGATGGTGGTGGTAGTGGTGGTGCTGGTGGAAGAGGAAGAGGAGGGGGAAGGAGGGCGGCATAGATTCGATTGATCTTTCCTGTCCTGCAGACAAGGGCCACCCCTCTGTAGGTTGACGCCAGGCTCCACCCTCCTTTGCTTCACCCAGGCACCCCTCTCCTCAGCGTGTACCCAGTGTGTCTCAAAACATATGCCTGGTGTTTGCCTTTTGCACACATCCCTGTTTCCTGTCCTGGAATGCCCCCTGGGAGAGAAAGCACCAGATTCTAGACTCTCTCCAACCACCAACTCACTGTAAGTCTGTGGGCAACAGACTTCTTCCCTTTTGGGTTCCCTTTGCCCAGTGGTGAAATG
The DNA here is from genome assembly GCA_004024945.1 of Uropsilus gracilis. Classification (NCBI taxonomy): domain Eukaryota; kingdom Metazoa; phylum Chordata; class Mammalia; order Eulipotyphla; family Talpidae; genus Uropsilus; species Uropsilus gracilis. The sequence continues at coordinate 60,987 of PVHY01002001.1, forward strand.
GGTAGATGAAGAGTCAAGCCTGTCTCTCTAGAGAACAGCTGTTGGCGCCCTTTGCCTAAAGAACTCCTCCTGGGGCCAGGCACGGTGGCTCGTGCCTGTAAGCTTC
>PVHY01002001.1:61192-77745 GCA_004024945.1 Uropsilus gracilis
AAAAAAAAAAAAAAGAACTCCTCCCGGGGTTTCCTGTGTTCTTCCCACCCCTTGCCTTTTAAGACCAGTTGCTAGAGTCAAAGACAGGCTGCCCCTGCCCCCTTCCCCCACTCCACCCCAAGGTGGCTAAGAGGCCTGCTGAGTATTTTGAATCAGAAGAAATTAAGACACAGAAGATCTGAGAATATATATATATATATATATATATATATATATATATATATTTGCACCTATTTATCTCCTGAAGACAGGAAATAAATCTCGGTGGTGGTCTGGGAGGTGAGAGACAGCCTGTTACAGCCTTACTGCCCCAGACTAAAGCTTGCAAAGGCTGTTAGTATACATACATGGATAAGACCTGTACAATGCCTTTTTCTTTAAACCGCCTAACTTCTTCTGGGTTTTCCTCCTAAATTTACTGCCCCTTTCTAGACACTGTATAACCTCACTTGAATGACCAGATGAGAGATTTCATTATTCTATGTGTGGGTCTGTGTGCAGAGAATAAAATATTGTCTTCACTCCCTAATCTCTTTATCAATTTAATTATTTCCCAGCCATAGTCCTAGGAGGTAGAGGAAGATTAGTTTCCTTTTCAACACTGCTCCATTGTGAAAGGTCATTGAGAACCCTGGTCTCTAACCCAAGAGGCTGGGCCAGGTTTGGGAAAATGCAAAATTCCTCCCCGGAGTCTCACCCCTTCTGTGCTTCCATTCTCGTGTCACTCTGGGTACCCAGAGTGCTGACAGTGGCCCTGTCTCTCTTCATTGCTGTTTCTAGATTCATTTAGTTGTTGCTTAGGAGGGAGGAAGGGTGGAGAGGAAGAAAATGTGGGGAGGAAAAAAAAAAAGAAAATGTGGGGAGAGTTGTCCCCAGGAAGGCAGATGTGGCCCACTCCCTAGGCTTGGGGTTAACTGTGAGTCATAGCCACTGTCCTCGCTGTCAATTCCAGTTGGGGTGGGGCTCCCAAAGGTCCCTGGCTGGGTTACAAGAAACCACAACAGGAAAACCAGATGGAACAGGGCAAAGGCAGCTGCCTTGGTTTCTCTGGTTCAACCCCACCTGGGCCCAAGCAATGTTTGTGCTGTTTTAGGATACTTCATGTGCCCCAAGGGCCTCGGGCGACTTTTGACCTCCTTGTCCTCTCCCCTAAGCCTGTTTATTGAGGATGATGGTGTCTTTTGCACTCAAGGGTTCCCTGTTACTGCTCATCAGGGACTTCTAGTTCTGCTGTGGCCTGGTTCCTCCGCAGTAAGGACAAAAGTGGGTAGATGAGCAGTGCCTCCTACATGCACAGGGGAAGAGGAAAAATCAAACCTATTTATGGCTCCTCCAGGCATGGCTTTGGCCTTGGAGGGGCTGGTCTGCCTGGCAGTCAGGGTCATCCTAGCTTCCTCATTACCAGTCTAGACAGCACCAGCTCTGGGAACTGTGCATACGGATGGCTCCTCATCAAAAAACCTGGAAATACCAGGAGGTGAGTCCAAGTCATTGCCTTGGGCAACTTCACTTGGTGAATGTCACGGGCCTGGGAGCAAGGAGGGCCCCAGTTACTTGAGGACAAGAGCCAGGTTTGAGGACTCTGTCCTATGGAAAGAGAGGATGGGCCTGGAGTTATAGGTATGACTTTCCAAAAGTGAGTGGAAGGAAACTCACACAGGAAGGGCGGAATAGCATTTACCAAAGTGTGAAGCAGGCTCCCTGAGGCCCTTTAAGGGGGTGCCTCGCCAATGGCATATCAGCATGTTAGGTTTTCTTTTTAGAAACCCAAAAACCTATCACAAGAGACAGAATGCAGAGGTAGCACTTATGCGAATCCAACTGCCTTCTACTAAGCCACACATTAAAGAGATTGGCAAAGCTGTGAAATAATGCCAGTCTTTTCACTCTATTTTTTTCCTTAGGGAAAATATAGTTATTTCGGTAAAGATTTCATTTTTCACATGAGAGTTTACTCATCCTAAATGAATACATAAATCTTTAAGGTATCTTTTATTTTGATTTCTAATACAGTTAATAGTATTTTTCAGCTATAACCCACTTAAAAAAAACAAAACCTTCCTTTGAGGTTCTTGATAATTTTAAAGAGTATAAAGGTTCTTCAAAAAGTTTAAAATAGAACTATCATACAATCCAGCAATCATACTCCTGGGCATATATCCAAAGGAAATGAAGACAGGCTATCAGAGAGATGCATACCTGTATTTATTGCAGCATTATTCACAATATCCAAGGTGCAAAAAAACAATGTGAGTGTCCGTCAATGGATGAATGGGTAAAGAACTGTTACACACACACACGCACACACACACACACAAATACACTCAGCTATAAGAAAAAAGGAGATCCTGCCAATTCCAATAATGTCAATGGAACTTCATGACATTATACTCAGTGAGGCTAACCAGATAGACAAAGACAGTTAACTGTGTGAGCTTGCTTACATGTGGCATCAAAAATGAACTGAACTAGAAAAGCAGACTGGAATGGTTACTCGGGGATGGTTATGGGGGAGTCGGAGATGCTTAAAGCCCTGTACTCATAGGGCTTTCAGAGGCTAAGTCTCACTATGTTGCCTGGCGTAGTCCCAAACCTGTGGACTTAAGTGATGCCTAGCCTCAGCCTCCCAAGGTTGGATAAAAGGAATGCGCCGCTACGCCTGGCTAAGTCCTGAAGTTCTAATGTTCAGTACTGCGATCTGATTGTAGACAACAAAGCTGTACTGTAAACATTAAACTAAGAGATTAGATCTTAACTGTTGTCACAACTAGAAGGAAGGATTAGGATGTGACCTGAAAGAGGTGTCAGATGCTATAGTGGCAACCATATGACGATATGATTGTATGAAATCAATGTGCTGTATACCTTACACTAATAAAATGTTCTGTCGATCATATCAGTTACAGAGAGTACAAAATAAAGAACACAAAGGGATCTTGACATTAAAAGAAGTTTGAGAACTGCCAGGTTAAAAGAATGGGATCCTCTGGGACAAAGGGATTAACTTGAAAGTCAGGGAAGCAAGTTAGTAACCAGGGACCCCTGAGGTTTATCTTCCTAATTTTACATACTGGAAAAACTCCTCCCAGACAGTCTCCCCTCTTGCATTAACTTGATCCTTCAATAAGGCTCCTGTCTACGGAGGCAGAGCTTTGCAGAGGGGATGTCAAGGGGTCCAGGAGAGGGAAGCTCAGTCTGTGCTCACAGTTGGGGTGTCTGGGAAGAAGGCGTATTCAATCCAAGACACTGGACATAGACCTTCACCTAGTGAGCAATAGAGAACAGGAGTCCACAGAATTGTTACTGCCACAGGCGTCTTAATCAGAGGCGTCTAGCTGCCTCTCCTGTGGCAGTTCCAGCACACTGTCCCCTTCCTAAGAATACCCGTTCAATAAACAGGGTAGCCCAAAAAGCCTCTGACACCTTTTTGACAATCTTTCAAAGTCATCCAAGGGTCATCATCCCTAGAACCCCAGAAATTCCTTCCTGTATCTCTCCCATGTCCCTGACTATTCTTCAATTTCTCATCTCCACTCTGCCCTCTTTCAGCATCCAGACTGTCCCTCTAACACTTTCTGAAACATGACATGAATGAACTTTCCTTCTAACACTTCTAACACCTCTAATACTGTGGCCAATTTAGTTCTTAGATCAAAAATGTGCCCCCTTGAGACCCCCACACCAGGCCTAGAAAGTAACAAGTGTCAGTGAGGATGTAGAGAAATGTGCACTGCTGCTGGTAAGGTAAATGGTGTAGTCACTGTGGAAAATGGTGTGGAAGTTCCTCAAAACAATAAGTAGAATTACCATATGACCCAGTGATTCTACATCAAAAGCACTGAAAACAGGAACTTGAACAGGTATTGGCACATCTGGGTTCATAGCAGCGTTATTCACAATAGCCAAAGGTGGAAGCTACTAAATCGTCCCTGATTTCAGTGGATGAGTGAATAAACAAAATGCACACAGTGGAGTATTACTCAGTCTTTAAAAGGAATGAAACTTGATACATGGGTGAACCCTGAGGATTCTACAGTGAGTGAAATAGGCCAGACACAAAATACTGTAGGAATCGACTTATATGGGGTATCTAAAACACTCAAATTCATGGAGACAGAAAGTCAAGGGGTTGTTACCAGGGATAGTGGTGGGGATAAGGAGTTACTATTTAATGGGTGTAGAGCGTCAGTTTTGTAAGATGAAAAAAGTCCTGGAAGTTAATTATACTACAATATGAATGGGTGAAAATGCAAAAATAATTAGGACTGTCACTTTAAATTTTTAGTATGTTACCACTACGTAGAAAAAGACAAGCTCAGGAGACCCAGGCAGGCTAACACAGACACCTCATGCAGGAAGGAAAGAGCAGAAGGGGGAATAAGGAGCTGACCATTTGGCCTGCCCTTTGCACTTCCTTAGTATCGATTTTTGCTGTGTGTCTAGTGATGGATCTTTTTTCTTTTACTTTACCTTCAGTGTTGGGTTGTTCCATCTATAAATGGAGTTCTTTTCAGTCTGTCTCGTCATCAGAAAAACCAGTGATGGTTCCTGGTGTCTTGTGAATTTCTTTTTTCATGTGCTTTCCATATTCCACTCTCACAGAGACGATCACGTCTCCTTCCATGGCACGATCGCATGTTCTGAACAGCAACTCTACTTTCGCCACCTCCAGTAAGCACTGCAAGTCATGCCTTTGCAATTCTTATTTGGCCCATTAATCTCCTTTTCATCTCACCCTGCCCTCCTCCTTTCCCCCCACATCTTGATTTAGGCCTTTTTTGTGGCATTTTGTTTTTTTCCCCAAAGTTCATTTCTTCCAGATCCTGCCATAGATCATTTTCAGATGTCAGGGTTCAACTTCTATTATATTTATTCTACATCCAGGGTTTTTCTCTACATGCTCACATTGGAAGGAGACTTGATCTAGTGAGATCCGCATTGTCAATAGATCCTTGTGTGATATATGATAATATACACTTGGTCTTTGTCAGTTTCTGGCTCAGAGCTCCTAACACCCTTGGAATTTCCAAAGTGATGAGGCATGTCTTTTGCTACATTAATGAGACTCTTTGGGATTGTATCTATGGGTAGGGCTGGTTGTCAGCAGAACCAACATTGTGATTAGAGGGTTAGAATGCTCAGTAGCTGCTCCTTCTTCCACAACCTTTGAGGAAGGGAGATTGACTGGAGGTTGAATCATTCACCAATGGCCAATGACTCAATCAATCTTGAGTCTAAAAAAACAAAAACAAAAACAGCCCAAAACCAAAAAAACAAAAAACAAAAACAAAAACCCACAACAGAAGACAAAAAAAAAACACTTCAAAAACCAAACCTTAAAAGGTTGAGATTCAAAGAACTTCCAAGTTGGTGAACAGGTGTAGACCTGGGGAAAGTAACACAGAAAATCTATGTTTTCCCCTTATACTGTGCACTGTGCATTTCTTCCATCTGACCGTTCCTGTGTTCCATCCTTTGCTATACACTGATAATCTAATAAACAAGATCTTCCTCTGAATTCTGCGAGTCACTACAGCAAATTAATCCAACCCAGGAGGAGGACTGTGGACACCTCTGGTATACAGGTTAGAAGCACAGGCGACAACCTGGATTTGGGACTGATCCTGACAAGGGGTAATTCTTGTGGGTTGAGCCAGGAACCTGTGGATCTGACGCAGACAATCGTGCCAGAACTGAGTTGAGTAGGACACCCAGCTGGTGTCTGAGAATAGCTTCTTGGTGTGGTAACCCTCTTCCCCCTAGATGGAACTGGTGACTGGAATCTTGATTTCATTCCATAGCTGCCTATTTGGGTAAGAGCTGAGTCCGCCTCTTCAAGCTCGGGCCTGCTGAGGAGCCCCGTTTGGGGTAAAGTCACTGACATTGAGCTAATGTGATTTTGACCTTGGGACAGGGACACATTTGACCGTGCCATGGCCTGAACCTCTGCTACTGGCCAGCAACGGAGTCTATCAGTGATTCTTTTTTTTCCTGAGACTCGGTCTTGCTATTTTTGCCTGTGGAACCACAGGCTCACATTGCCCAGGGTACCATAGACTCAAGCGATCCCTGGCCTCAGCTTCCCAGGTAGCTGAGATTATAGGCTTGCACCACCACACCCAGCGATATTTTTGGAACTAGGTCTCGCTACATTGCCCCGAGCGGGAATTGAACCGTGATCCCTGGTCCCCACCGCGGTTTCCTAGGCTGCTGCTTACAGGCACGCACCACCATGCCTGGCCTACCATCAGCGATTCTGGGGTCACCCTCTGAGAGCTGCTTTCTTGCAGGGCTGCAGAGAGCAGTGTGGGGGAGTGCAGCAAGGGGAGGGTGGAGTGGCACTCTTTCTACCCCAAAATCACCACTTGTGTGGGAAAGCAGCAGTGTCCTGACTTTTTGATTGAAGTCCTCTGACTAAGGGGGAAAAGGGCTTCCTGCCATCCCTTTAGACCTGGTTCTGCAGAGGAAGCCAGGACCAGCTCCTTCTTGAGTGGTAAGGGGGAAGTGAGGGTTCTCCCAGACTGGCCACCTTTGTTTTCAGCTTTTTTTTTGGGGGGGGGAGCTTCTTAGGTATTTTAGGGGAATGCTGGGAGGAGCCACATTGGAGGCTGCCAGGCACACTGCTATTTTAAACCACAACCACCCCCTTCCCTTTTAAACTGGAGGTTTTAAACCCATTCCCAGAAGGGAGGCCCTGCGGGAAATTAGCTTGTATCTGTCTCTCTCCTCCAGGCATGACTCCACAGTTTTTGCAACAATAGAGCCAAAGGAAAGGAGGGAGGCAGCCAGCTCTGAATACTAACCCGCAAAGGTAGACAGCTTCAATATTGAAACCACCAGAGTCGAATGTGCAAAGCTAGTTAATGAGGTTGTAATCAAACACAGTCCACCAGAAGGAAATTAATTAGAGTCCAGAGGGCACGCAGGAAGGGAACAAGCTTCTTTTTCTCCTCCAGGCTTTAAAACAGCAGGGGCAGCTTGTCCTAAGGGAGGGGACTATGCCTGTGATGTCACCAGGTCTCAGTGGGGTGAATGAACTTGGATCCCCTTCCCAAGACATTCTGGCTGGCCTTTAGAGGGGTGTCCCCCAGGGAGGGGATTGTCAGGTGCTGTTAGGGAAAGGCAGCTGGAGGAAACCACCTGGGAGAGAAGCCAGAACATCTCAGAGTGAAGGAGATTGGTGCAGACTGTGGGAAGTCACTTGGTCAGTGGCTTAAAAGTGCCACAGAGAACAGTGTGTACACCAATTGTACATACTGAATGTGAGAAAGAAATGCAGGACGCATTGGGCTAAGTGGTGTCTCCCCAAAAAGACAGACCCATATCCTAAGCCCCAGAACCTGTGTCACTTCTGCTGGAATAAGGGTCTTTGTAGATGTGATAAAGTGAAGGATTGCAAATGAGACCCTTACTCAACTAGGACCTAAACCCAAGGACAAGAGTCCCTATAAGAAACACACAGAGACAACAGACACAAAGAAGGTGGCCACAGGAAGACAGATGCATCAGCCATTGCCACCAGAAGTTGGAGGAGGCAAAGAATGAAATCTCCCAAGAGCCTCTGGAGGAAGTGCTTGATTTTGGACTTCTGGCTGCAGAACTGTGAGAGAATAAATTTCTATTGTTCTAAGCCACCAACTCGGTGGTCATTTGTTATGGTGGCCCTAGGGTTTAAAACAGAGATGCCATTTTCCCCAGGCGATGTCCTTGGTAGAAACGTTTAGGGCGCCGGGCACGGTGGCTCATGCCTGTGAGCTTCAGCCTATGAAGCGGCCAGGGCTAGGGATCGGGTTCAAGTCCCGTCTGGGGCCCGTAGCGAGACCTGCTTCCAAAAAAATAGCTGGGCGTGGTTGCGCGTGCCTGTAATCCCAGCTACTTGGGAAGCTGAGGCTGGGGATTGCTTGAGTCTGTGGTACCCCGGGCAACGAGAGCCTGTGGTTCCACAGGCAAAAATAGTGAGACCTAATCTCAAAAAAAATAAAAATAAAAAAAAAGAAAAAGAAAAGTTTAGGGCAAGGTATCCTCCCTTCTCCGAGGCTGCTAACATCAGCACCTAGGACGTGATATCTAAGATCTGCAGGCTATTTCCACCAGCCCTGGGCCTCTCTGGCTGTATGTATCCCTGACACTCTTTTCTGTCTGTGCTCAGGTGGGACGGGGCTAGTTAGAGATGCATCCTGAGCTGGCATGGTGGCTCGTGCCTGTAAGCTTCAGCCGATCAAGGGGCTAGGGATTGTGGTTCGAGTCCTGCTTGGGGCAACACAGCAAGACCTAAAATAGTCCCAAAAAATAGCTGGGCATGGTGGTGCGTGCCTGTAATCCCAGCTACCTGGGAAGCTGAGGCTGGGGATTGCTTGAGTCCGTGGTACCCCAGGCAACATGAGCCTGTGGTTTCATGGGCAAAAATAGCGAGACCTAGTCTCAGAAAGAAAAAAAGAAAAAGAAAAAAAAAAAAAAGAGATGCATCCTGAAGGACCAGCTGCCGTAAGAAGGTTCTCAACTTGCAGGAAGAGCCCCGTGGTTCCTGGCTCAGAGGTGCAGCAGAGCTTACTAGGTTCCCTGGCTCTCCCGCACCTCCGTGAAGATGGCTAATCGAGTTTCACGCACAGATAGGGTTTCAGTTTTTGAAACCTGAATGGTTTTGAAAATGTGCCGGTCAGGTTTAAAACCTGGGCCCCCGGAAAGCCATACAAGCTGGACAGCAGACAGATCTGGACATACTTGCTGACACACTCACCTAGACTCTTACTGGGGAAGACCTTTGCATGTGGTCTCTGTTTTGAACTTCCGGACTGCTGCTCCTGCCTCAGACACAAACAGTCCCTGCTGACCAGTGCCTTGAAGAGCTGTCTACCACTGCCCAATGCCCTGACCTCGCCGCTGGCTGTGTACAATGCCTCTATGAGCTGTTTCCTGCTGCAGGCTCCTCTATAGTGCCTACTGACGGGTGCAGCTGGTGTGTGCCTATGCCACATCTAGAGCTGTCTCCTGCCACTGTAGCCTGAGGTGCTGCCCACTCAGCTTCCCGGCTGCTGCTACTGCCAGCGGATGTGCTGCTGCCTCAGCAGTGCTGCCTGAGATTACTTCCGGGTGCTGCCATGCGTTGGAGCGTGGTCCAACACTTATCAGTGTGCCACCAGCTCCAGGTCCTCATCGGGGACACCATCATTCACAAGCAGCTTTTGATTTGGATGTCTGGACACAGTAGATACACTTGGGGTCACATAGGACGCAATCTGTGACCTCAGAAACTCCTTTTCCCAGCTTCCCCCCTAGAAATAAATCCAGTTGTTGCACTCTGAGGCTATGTCATGTCTTGCAGTTGTAAAGGTACAGATGAGGACCCACAGATTGTGACATGCCCCAGATTTGCAAGGTTTCAAACTCAGTTTGAGAAAGATCATTTAACAAGCAGTGAAGAAAGTTAAAGGGAAGACTACCCTGAGCAACATAGCGAGACCTAGTCTCAAAAAAAGAAGAAAAAAAAAAAGAAAAGGGGGATTGCCAGGGGGGGGGGAGGGGAATAGGAAGCTGCTGTTTAATGAATAAAGAGTTTCAATTTGGGAAAATGAAAAGGCTTTGCAGATGGATGGTAATGATGGCTACAAAACAATGTGATTACACTTAATATCACTTAATGATAACACCTAAACATGGTTTTCTGTCATGCATATTTCATTACAATTAAAACAAGTGATGAGCTCACAGTCTTTGGGAATACGTAAGCAGCAGAGTTCTCTGGTAGCAGGATTTTTGGATAAAGCAAGGTCACCACCGAGGAACCTTACTCCCTGTGATTCTCATCATCAGCGTGGCCTTGGATACAAGCTCCAGAGTCAAGGGTGTGTGGGAGTGCACAGGCCAAGAGACCGCACCAAATAGCTGCAAGAGGTGGGGCCCTGAAGATGGGAAGCACAGGGGAGGGACTCTGAAAGGATGGAATAATAAACAGAATATCATCCAGCTATAAAGATGCCTGGATGTAGGGGGAGATGGCGTTTGGGGTGATGCGTGTTGAGAACAGATGAAAGAGGAAACAAGTACTTGGGCCAGGTGTTGGGATCATCCATGGGGCCCCTAGCTTCCATGCTCATAGTCCCAGGAGTGGAACTGCCTTTTTGAATAAGGTGTCCTATTCAGAATGGGTGGAGTTAAACAGAGAGACAAGGAGTGAATCAAACAGAGGAATGTATGGATCTGGTGTCTCACACATTTGTAATGCTTAAGAGAATTAGGTGCATCAGACTAACACATAAGTCTTGCAATTTCACTTTAAACCTGGTAAATGAGTATTGACTTTAGGCTTACGATTTTGAGCAGAACATTAAAAGAGGAATTGGTTAAGTTTGATAGCTTCTTTAATAATTATTCATTTAGAAGACTGTATCACCATGTTGCCCGGGGTTGCCCTGATTTCACGGACTCAAGTGATCCTCAATCTCAGCCTCCTAGGTAGCTGGGATTACAGGCGCCCACCCACCGTGCCTGGCTGCTTCTCAAGACCAGGTCTCGCTGTGTTGCCCAGGGACCCACAGGGTCATGTTGCCCGTCAAGTGATCCCTAGCCTCAGCCTCTCAGGTACCTAGGATTACAGGCATACGCCACCACACCCAGTTATTTTTTGAGACTAGGTCTCACTATGTTGCCCTGGGTGGGTCTCGAACCCCTGGGTGGGTCTCCAACCTGGGGACTCAAGCGATTCCTAGATTTGGCCTCGCACTTCTTAGGCTGCAATTAAAGGCACACGCCACCATGCTCAGGCTAGTTTCTTTAATATTTAAAAGAACTTAAGTCACCCTAATTATAAGCTCAATTTGACAAACTTAAGAACTTGAGAAAGTCTGGGATAATTTTTTTTGTTTTTTTTTTTTGAGACTAGGTCTCGCTATTTTTGCCCACGGAACCGCAGGCTCACATTGCCTGGGGTACCACAGACTCAAGCAATCCCCAGCCTCAGCTTCCCAGGTAGCTGGGATTACAGGTGCATGCCACCATGACCAGCTCTATGTTTTTGGAACTAGGGTTCACTACGTGCCCCAGGCAGGACACGAACTGCAATCCCTAGCCCCAGCTGCTTCTACAGGCACGAGCCACCGTGCCCGGCAGGATAGGATAAAATTATAAATATGTATTTATAAACATAAGACTTTATAAATACCCAAGATGTTAAGTTTGTAAAATCTCTAAGATAGTTAAAGAAATTTAGTTAGCCAGGCGTGGTAGCTCACGCCTGTAATCCAAGTGCTGAGAGGAAAGAGGCCCAGGATTGCTTGAGTTTGTGGATTCGAGACTACCCCAGGCAACATAACGAGATCTGGTCTTGAAAAAGTAGCCAGGAGTGGTGGCCAGCGCCTGTAATACCAGCTACCTGGGAGGCAGAGGCTGGGGATCGCTTGAGTTCGTGGGATCAAACAACCCCGGGCAACATAGTGAGACCAAGTCTCAAAAAAAAAGAAATTTAGTTAACTATAGTTATTTACATTTAGTTAACTAAATTTAGGCACCCCCTCCCCATACATGATCATTTAAATCTACTAGATTCATATATAGAGTTAAACTTAAAATCTTGAGAAATCTTTGGTTAAACTTAAAATCTTTGAGAAATACTAGACTTTGGAATTTCCATTTCAATATATTGATCAGTAATTGAGAAAACCCTAGTGGCCATAAGTAGTCTGTGTGTGTGTGTGATATACATGTGTATGGATGGCATACACATGTATGAGTATGTTTTTGTGTGGTGTTTCTGTGTGGTGTGCACATGTGCATGGCACACATGTATGTGTTTACTTGAGTGTTCATGCACAAGTACACCACCAGGAACACCAAAAACCTCCCAAGGATAGGATTGTGTGGATCAAGTATTAGCCTGACAGTCTGGTTCTGTGTGTAAAGGATGGTGCAGGAAGGCTATTGAAATGAGGAGCCAGAGGAACACAGTTCAAACTTGAAAAATAGCAAAAAACCAAAATGAACATGCTAAAGTCACCACTGCATTGCCCGCTTTCTAAGATAAATACCTGATAGCACTGGTAGGCACAAGCTGGTGCCTGAGGTGGGTATACCTGCCCCCAGGTTGCAGCCTTGCATGTTGCCTCTCCAGGGCAGGCTGGTTTGGCATGCTCACCACCACCCCCAGCCTCAGGGAGCTGGTATTTCAGGGGGCACCCATGAAGACCCAGCTGGATGCTCCTACTGGGCCTCCCCTCTCTGACATCTGTGGTGGTGGTGGGGCATCACCGTTCTATGAGGGACTTCACGGTTGCTTGAGTTTTAACACTGGAATCTTGAAAAAATGACATCCTCTGCACAAAACAGGCCTCTGGAAACAGATGTCCACTGTTGCCAAGTGTAATTTAATTAAAATCCAAGAAACTGCAGTAGCAACAAATAAATACCAAGAGGATGCTTTCTCCTTAGAAAAACAGTGTAAGCTGGGAGGCATAGCAGATTTGAAGAGGGTTTGGTCTGCTCCCCCCAGAGTCTGTGTGGGTCAGAGGCAGAAGACCCCCTCAGTTCCACTCCCAGGTTAGACACCTGGATACAGCGTGGCCCTGAACAGATCAACCCTGCATGGATCAACCCTGCATGGCGACCTCACCTACCAGGGAGGACAAGGAGGACTATGTCTAATCCTTCCCCAGAGGGAGCAGGAAGCAGAAGACACTAGCAAATGAGGGCCTCAGATCCTGCAGGTTTAGAACACAAAGAATTCAGCAAATAATTGCTGCCTTCCTCCTGGCAGATGCTTTAGCTACTGTGCTGTGACTCTCTGAAAGGGTGGTGACGTTTGCAGTATTCTTCAAGCTTACTTTTCAAGTTTATATTCCAAGGCTCTCCCCTCTTTGCAGAGCATCTCACGGGGCTTTCTGTAGATGGCTTGGAACCAGAGAGTTCCTGAGGTCCACCAGTTCCTACGTTCTACAAATTCTTATTAGCACTTTGCCATCTATCCCAGGGCCCCCCTGAACTCTCTGCTTGGGAAATAATCTGAATCAGTTGTTTATGTTTTCCAGTGAATGCATCTGTCTCTCTATGGTAAATTCTGTCCAATGTTAATGAAAGGTTTGGTCCACTGTTCAAGGACTTGTAGGTAGGCTCTGACAAAGAGGTGGTGGATGACTTAGAGCCCCCTCTGATTGCCTAATAACCTGCTTACAGGTAGGACAGATTCATAGGAACTGGACATTTCTCAAATGAGGAGGTGAGGACTGGAGGGTTGTTTTACCAGTGAGCTAATGACAGGGACCTCAGAAGTCTCCAACTCCATTTTTCCTAGCCACCAGTCCTCAGTGGACAATGTGTTAGGATTCTGCAGAGAAACAGAACATATAGGTGGCAAGTGTGGGGTGGGGAGAAGAAAGAGGAAAAGACAGAGATTTAAGGAACTGGTTTATGTTGTTGTGGGATCTGGCAAATCTGAAATTTGTGGGGCAGGAGAGTCAGGCTAGAGAGTCAGGAAAGAATTCATGTTGCCAACTCTGAACTAGAGATATAATTCCTTCTCCAGGGACCAGTTCAATGGAATCTTCCCCATCTTAAGGTTAAATGCCTTCAACTGATTAGATGAGGCCCACCCATATTACAAAGAGTTACTTGCTTTACTCAGAGTTCAATTATTTTAAATGTTAATTACATTTAAAAAGTACCTTTGCAATGACATCTAGACTTGTTTTTGATTAAAAACTGGATACCAGTCTTCACAAGTTGACACATAAAATGAATCATCATAACAAACTAAGGGTCTTTACCACTTTAAATCTCTAAGTCAGAGGGAAGGCCAATGCAAAACCTCCAAGAATCTGGGTGAGCAGAGATGAGTCACTCTGGACAAGGAATTCAGCAGGAGTCCAACTTGCTCTCAACTCCAGGCAGGAAGTGGTGCTACAGAGAGGAAAGGAAGGGGGAGAAGATCCCCCAGGATCTGTGGCTGTGGCTATGGCAGTGGCCCTGTATGAATCTCCATGCTCCAGTGATTTCCTCCAGACCTTTCAAATTGGAATTAGGGAGCTCAAAGCCCTATCACCCAGGAGCTGGATGTCATTCCTGGGGCAGTGGGGAAGGCAAAAGTGGCATAGGAAAGGAGTCACAGGTGCTCGCTCTGTGAGTTCTCCAGCAAGACCCCTCTTCAGTGGAATCTGTTTTTTGTTTTGCTTTGTTTTGTTTTGTTGAGACTAGGTCTTGCTAAGTTGCCCCGGGCGGGTCTCGAACCTTGCGGACTAAAGTGATCCCTAGTATCGGCCTCCCTCGTAGGCTGGGATTCAAGGCACGTGTCACTGTGCCTGGCCTAGTTCAGTGGAATCTTTCCCCTCCTTCAGACCCTTTGAATCTTTGCATCATGATCAAAAACTCCCCATACATAGAAGGAACAGGGACCAGGGACCACAGCCAGCAGCAGCAAGAAGGAATGGGTGAGGCTTAAAGGTTGCAAAAGAAGGGGAGAGGGCAGCATCTCTGCAGAAAAGAAGGAGTTGTGCCTGGTTTCTGGGAGATCACTGAGTTTGTGCACACCTTCCAGGGATAGTGGGAGGGAGTGGGGTGGAGGTGGGTGTGGTGAAGGGCAAAGCTATGGGTCAGTCAAGGTTCAGGGATGACTGACCTCTCCTTCTGCCCCAGCATCCCTGGCTCCTCCCCACAGAACTTAAGCTTTGCACAACCTCTTTTACCCAGAGCATGGCTCAAGAAGAAACATGCTGGTTGCTTTACCCCTGCCTGCTGTCATGTTCCCTACCAGCTGTCCTGGATCCTTGGGGTTTCCCTACCAGCCTCTTGCCAGCTTTCTAAATCAGTTTCTCTTATCCTAGTCCTTTTCAGGGAGGCCCTCTCTACCTTCTCTGTAGCCCTTGCCCCTTCAGAGAGCTCTGTTCTGGATTCTCGCTCAAGGACCATCCTTCTTGAGATAGCATGAACCAAAAACATGTCTATGAGCAGATGGTTTTTGGAGAGATAGGAACTGTTGGAACAGGCAGCTTGGAGTCTTTTGTGTCTGCGTGTCCATATTGAGAACTGCCCCCCTCCACACTGCTGACGGCCTATGGGTCGGCAGCTGTCTGGAAGCCCCAGGGTGAGGATCTGCCTAAAGTGCTTTCCTTTGAAACTCCACAGCTCCAGAAGGAAGTGGAAAATATTCTGCAGTTGAGAATAATAAAAGTTCAGAAAAGACTGGCACGTCCTAGTTAAAAACTAAATCCAAGGGAATTAGTCTAGAGACACGGAGGTTACTTTCGGGGAGGTGGGAAATATCTAGACCTAATTTCCCTCAAAACTGGTAGAAGTGGGAATGTGATCAGTCTGGGAAGTTATGTGGGGAATTCCTGGATTTCTGGAATACTGGGGGTTGGAGCCCCGGGGAGACCAGCAAGAAAGGTCACCATGATGCTCCTGCAAGCTCCTTGGCCTAACTTCAGACCCCCTCAAGGGCATTCTGTCTGATGCCCTTTGAGAGGCATGAGTATTGAACTAGAACCTTCTAGAAGATACCTAATTGCTTCAGCTACCTGATTCAGGAAAGAAGGCAAAGTATCTGCTCAGGCAGCACATTTTGGCTGGCATTTTGTTGTTCCTTGCCTTAAGTGATCTGAGAAGGCTGAGATGAGTGAGAGAAGGGGTGAGACCCCTGACTGGCCTCAGTTGATACACTAAATCTCTGTAATTTCACCAAGTTTGTGAAGTACTGCCACACAGGGCATGTACTGTACAAGGTCATCTGGGTGGGGCTGAACTCAACCAATCCCTGACTTTTGCTCTGCCAACCACAGAGGGATCTTCTACTTTTCACAAAGGCACTGTCTGCATAAGGAGCTGCCCTACATCTCACTGACGGAAATGACTGAGGCATCCTTGGATCACCCAGACTCATCCACTGAGTGACCTTCACACCACAAAAGTCTTGGTTTTCCTAGGCCATGAGGGGTGGAGGTGTGGCTTAAGTTCTTAAGTGGGGGAGTAAGTAAGCTCACACACATCTCTGACAGGACAGCCTTCTCTTCAGGTCATGGTCTCAGTACTTTCTCCCAACATTAGTTCATCAGTTTTAGCCACTGCTGTTGTAACATATTCCAAAAATAAGCTGTTAAAGAAAGTATCACTTAGAGAAGGTGCTCAGGGGAACTCCCCATTCTTCCCATCCCTAATTCTCTCTCCTGCCAGTTTATGTAAAATGGAGGGACAGCCAGGGTTCCCTGCCATGTGCAGAGTTCTAGAGCCTCTCCTTCCGCCTACCCCTGAGGATGGAACCTGACCCAACCCAAGAAAGCTCTGGAAACGGGGGGTTATTCACCGGGACAGACTCGGGCCTCATGTCCGAGCTTCTCCTGGGATCACCAGGCGGGACAGGGTCTCCGGGGAACCTGGTCTTGGGCCTGCTAGACCCTGAGCGGTTGTGACTACTCTCTGGGCCAATCTGCAGAACCTCAGCTCTGACTGCAGCAGACTTTCTCACCAAAGGAAAACACAGGAGTTCCTTTCCTTTCCTTCCTGTCCCTCCATTTCCTCCAGGGAGGCAGAAGGGCAGGTCCAGGTCCCTTAGACTCTGGAGGACACTGAAATCCCAA
>PVHY01002001.1:77845-138722 GCA_004024945.1 Uropsilus gracilis
GATGACGACCAAGAATCTTCCTTTTGCTGCCTCTGTGTAGCCCTGCTTTCTCTCACTGCAGCATGTCCCTAGCGAAGAAGTGACACCCCAGGGGAAGGGCACTGGGAACCCTAAGTGAGACATTATAAATCAGTCTCAGAAACCTTCACAGACATGCTGAGCTTCCTCAGGATGCCAGAGTTTGGATCTTCAACCCCTTGGCCCTGGCAAGAGGGCATCCTTGGGACGGCCACCGAGTGGGGCCAGTCAGGCATCCTGAGAGGCTATTGCCATGTCATGGCAGGCCACAAGCCAGGTGAGCAGGGTAGTTTGGTGTTTGGCAGAGGATGTAGGTGCAGCAGGTTGGGTAGTTCCAGTCTGACCATTTACAGGGAGTGAAAAGCAGAAAGGCAGGTTTTATTTCCAGTGGGGATCCCTCTAGGACCACAGGAGCCTGGTCAGTCATCCCACAGCACTTCCCTCCCCAGGGTACCCACCGCTCTCCTACAACAGTCTACACTCTGCACCACAACTCTCTGGGTTGGGTCTCATGCGGCAGAGATGGGTGCTGAGGGACCAGGCCATGGAGGGGGGTGGTGAGGTGAGGTGAGGATGGGGCTGCTGGATGGACCAGTGGGCTGTGGCTTGGCATGTGCTGGCTGGACAGGCCTGTATCCAGGGTGGGAGTCCCAAGGGTTCCATCAAGATTCTCCTAGTCCCCATCTCTCTATCATCTGAGGGGGAACCCTGCCTGCCTTGGTGTGGCCTAAGTCCAGAGTTCTGGGAGCCAGCAACTATGTGAATGAAGTAAGGGCAGCAGGGGTTGGGGATAGCAGTCATAGGCTGCCACCTTAAAAGGCTACCAGTCCCAGCTCCTGGCAGATAGGTATTCTTGAGAGGGGAGGGTTTCCAGTCTCCCTGGGGTCCTGTTCCTTTCCTGGTAGCCCTCAGTGGGATAGTGGTGTCCTGTAAGCCTGCCTATAGGAGCTCTGCTCGAGGCTTCCTGAGTGCAGGTCTACAAGTTCCCTTCTCTGGTCTCTGCTCCCAGGCTGTGTGACTTCCCCCCCGTCTCCTAAGGGACTGGGTGCCAGGACCCTACAGCCTGGAGAATCAGTGTGTAGGAATGTGGGGGTAGGTCTCAGGGCTTCAGGGAGTCCTTCCCTCCAGAAGCTTCTCTCCATTTGCCAGCTCTTACAACAGCTGGTGACAAGGGACTGACTTCAGGGCAGGAATGTGACTCCTGCTTCAGGCTAGGAAACAGAAACCTAGAAGCCTGGTGGAAGCTGAGAGGTGGTAGGGAATCTTGGTGGTCATCTCAACCACTCTCCCAAGAAAGCTCACTCTCCCTTTTAGACTGTCAATGGGGAAACTGAGGCCAGAGAAGGTTAGGAGATGGACAAGTCAAGATCTGAAGTGGGACCAGAACCCAGGACCCCAGGTCCCCAGCCAAGGCAGCCATGGCCACAAAGCCCCTTCTCCACACCATGCTAAGTGCTCACACTATCACTGCCCTCTTGATCCTCACAATCCCTCCATGCTTCCATGCTGCAGGGGAGTAATTATTACCACAGCTTTTTCTGTTTGGTTGCCTTCCCAGTGACTAGATGGGCACTCCACTTAGTAATAACTTGATTAATTCCCAGTCTTGTTTTTGCTCACCTGTATTTTCTTGATTTCACACAAAAAATTTCCTATATTGCTTTTATGTTTCAAAAAACCCATCTATTTGAAGCAATTTCCTGTTGATCCCACAAAACTATTTACAGAGCACAACAGACATGAGAAAATGCTTTATGAACTGGAAGTCAAGGAGCTGACAGATGGGCGCCGCCAATGTTGCTCCCGCCTCAGGTGCCAGGTCAACAACCAGGTGACACCACCAACTCCTTCCAGCTCTCACAGGCCCTGCTGCAGAGGCCACAGTGGGCAGTGCAGAGGGAAACAGATCACAACCAGACAGAAACTCACAAGAGATGATAAGCTGGCTTCTCACCCAGAGAAAGGGAGAGATGAGACATAATGTACAGAGATACTGCAGGAGTTGGGAGGAAAAGAGGTAGAAAGATACCCAGGAACACAGAGGACCAAGCAGGGGTGGGAGGCAACTCTGGAGATAGCTGTGGACCTCAGACCAAAGTGAGGTCCCCTCTGAAGGCAAACACATGTGGCCACGCCCCACTGCCAGCAGGACTCCCATGTCTATTGCGATTAAGATAAAGTTAGAAACATCAAAATGCCACATGCCTTTGAGCAGCAGCCCTCCATATGGCGGTGGCAGCCAGGAGTATGAGCTAATAAAAGTTGAAAAAAAAACCCCACAAACACTCAACCAAAACAGAATGACGGAAATGCTCTTGGAGTCCCCATGGGCTAGCTCAGAGCTGGAGTGGGCAGGGTGGGGAGCAGGACTCCATGTGCCAAGGTCACTCTTCTCTGTCAGTGACCATGAGCCCAAGATACAGTGAGAGTCAGCCATTTCATACAACTAAGTCCCTGTTCCCTCCCCCCCAGTTTCTCCTGACTGGAGGGGATATGATACAGGCAGCAGGAACCCAGGGAGGTAGTGCAGAGGGCATGGTGTCACTTTTCTCATAGGTCACCCACAGTACCACCCCTGCTCCTGGTGGGGTAGATGGCTGGCCAAGATCCCGACTCTGGGGAGGGAATCTTCTGAGGGCTTGACCTACCTCTTGGGCAAACTGATAGGGCGGTCAGAGAAATACCATAATCACTTAGGTAACCCTTCCTCCAGGTGGCTCTCTCCTGCAGGAGATGGGTGGGGAATGCTGGTAAAAGCCACTGGAACCCTGAGAATGGGGCGGAGCAAACATACCCCCTCACCTCCACAGGTCAAACCTGCCCCATACAAAATGTGAAGCGTTCAGAAGGCTGAGCCAGGATCCCTGTTCCAAGGGCCCCCTAGAATGCCAGGGGCAGCTGGGAGTGAGGAATGGGACATATGTCTGATGAGAAGTTTAAAATCCCTTTGATAGGGATTTCCTGAAACCCCACTGCGTGCCCAGGACACAGTTCATGGCTTCTACCCTGGAAAAGCACACAGGGACATGAAATGACATTAGGGAAAGCGGGTGGGGGCAACACCTATCATGGATGGTACATGGCAGAGTCCAGGATATTTCAGGAGATTTGAAGACAGCAAAGCATGTTCATCTCTGAGGAGGTGGACATTTATTCCAGAAAGAAGGCTCCATCCCCCACCCACCCCACATGAAGTCGGAGAGCTGGCCAGGCCCCAGGCCTTGGGGTCATGTCTGGTCATGCCGTGTCCCTGGCCTGGGGAGCCAGTGAAGCAGGACCTGGCATCGGATTCCTTCTGCATCTTTATCACTGGAAATGCCTGCCCTCAGCCCAGCCTGGTCAGAGAATGATAGATTTTTAAAAAGAAGGCTTCTCTTGTGGAAGGAAGGAACATGATTCAGCACAAGCAGCAGATCAGAAGCTGGGAGGCCAGGCCCTCCTCTCAACCTCCACTCTCCTGCAGCCACCTAAGCAGAGCCCCAGACTGCACCTGCTGAATGGGATCCTCAGTGTATGCCCACGGAGGTTGGGCACTGTGCCACTCTTCAAGAACACCACCGCCTGGCGGACTGCCAGGAACAGCCAAGCCCCGCGGACATCGCTCCCAGGAATTCAACCACACGGAAAGCGGAAAGCAAATGCACCAGATCTCATGACCGTACTAAAGAGCTTGGTAAATAAGCCCCCGGATGCACAGCTGGAGCTGGCGATCCAAGTGCTTTCTGAGGACACACTGTGACAGCAGCGGCAAATGCACATCCTCACAGCACACAGGCTCGCTGAAGAATGTCACAAGCCTGCGGGTGTTCAACACCACACCAGGGACAGCAGTGGTGGTGAGGTCTCCGTGCCCAGGAAGCAGGGCTCAGTCTGACAGACAAAATGGACATCAAAGGGAAAGCTGTATGCAGATATTATACGCTAACTAGTGTGATGAGGTCTAAATGGCAACTGGAACTCAGTACCAGGGACTGGCATAGCCTGGGAAGGTGACCTTGGTGTAAGGGGAAGAACATTCTAGTTGGAGAAAGACTCAGATCAAGACCATCAAGGCCAAGCATGGGAACCTCCCTGGGGATCCCAAATCTGCTCACCTACAGTGATTTTTCTCAGGTGGAAGAGCAGAGTGAAAAGGCCCCCTCCAGAGGTTATTCTCATCTTTCCACCACTAGGTGGGGAAGATCTGCCTTGTCTCCAAGTCTTCAGGAAGCAACAGTTTGTCCACTATCTATTTCCCTTGGGAAGTGCATTGCCCTAATTCCTAAAGGGTTCATCTTCACCTCAGTTGACGTAGTTATAGTTCATACTCCCAGGTATAGACAGAAGTCAGCCCCATCACCCTGGTCTCAGCAGACTGGACCAAGAGTTCACACTACAGTCACACCGTTGGGTGGGACAGGAACAAAGGAACAGCTCTGTCAAAAGGGCTGTGTATGTCAGTGCATTTGTTGGGAAATGTCACACTGAGAGGCAGTAAACCAGCCCAATCAGACTCTCTTTATGGGGAAAGCAGGGTGAACAGGAGCAGGCGAGCCACTTGGCCTTAATCTATGACAGGGTGACTGATCCCTGTCATAGACTCCATTAGGCCGGTTAACAATCTTGTCGGAAATTCTGGGAACTCAGAGAAACTGTTGGGCTGAAGAGATGACACTCAAATTTCAAGGAGCATCATACTCATCAGTCCTCTGTGACTAAAGTCCCACAATTTGGGGAGAGACACGTGGGGAGGGAGGAGGCCCACAGGACTGGGCTCCAGGGAAGTGGAGAAGGGTGACCTCCTTTGTCTACAGTGGCCCTTTTCTACTTCTAGGAGGCCCCACCCCAGATTATGTCTAAACTTGCATCAAGCTTCTGATCTGAACTGAGCTGTGGCTAAAGACAGTATCCAAAACTCCTGGGGGGTGGACTGAGGAAGAATATCAAGACCCTGCTGTAGCCTGGCTAGACACAAAGCAGGCAGAGTCTCCTGCTTCTTATCACAAGCACCATGAGAATGTGCCTTGATTTGCTGAGCCCACACAGTTGCATATACTTTGTAGCATTTGCTCTGCTCAGTACCTCAGAGATCCTTCAGGAAATGAGGGGACACATCTCAGGGAGGTTATCTGCTGGGTGTATGGTCAAAGCAAATTTATGCAGCCACCGACCAGAGGCTTGGTCCTAGGCTCTTCTTATGATTTCACTGCTCTGAAAGGGGAAGGGATGCTTTTTGCTCCTTCGAGGCAGTTTCCTGGCACCCTGCCTGTGCACCCTTGGCCTCAGCTCAGGATCGTTAACACTAAATGAGGCCTCCTGACACCTTTCCAGCAAGTGACAAGCACAGACTGGCAGAAGAGTTGTCAATCAGTGAAATCACCCCCCCCCACACACATTTTAGATGCAAGAGGGACATTCAGAAGAAGGGTATTCATGGCCCTAGGGGATGTTTCCATATTCTGAGTCTCTAGCAAGTCACAAAGCAGGGGGGAGCGATGGTACCAAGCTGGGGCATATTCTGAACTTGGAGGTTCGTGAGCCCTCTGAAACTCTACAAGGCTGTGTATGTCAGTGCATTTGTTGGGAAATGTCTATGGTTTCCTGAGGGTCTAAAAGAGGGTAAGGACCTGAAGAGGTTATGGACCCAAGAACTGAGGAGCTGGGGTCCAGTTTGGCAGCCAAACAAACATTTTCAAACCTAAGAGAAAGTGCTGTGCAACTGGGGGTGACTGTTAACTGTGCTGGCTGCTGTTACTCCCCGCCTATTCTGTTCACTGCTGCCCAGCGGGTCCTGGAGAGCAGCCTACCCTGGCCTGTAGACCCCTGTGTCTGGGCCCACTGTGTTGCTAAAGATGCAATCTGTCCGACCCTCAGGGAGGCCCGGGGTGTTTCCATGTCTTCCGGTGACTGCTCATTCCCTTTCTGAACGTCACCACCTCCAGACTAGAGGAAGAAACTGGAAAGGAAAATACAATTTGGGAGAAAAAGTCACTCCAGTGTAGCGCACAGATCCAGCTCCACAATCCTCCAAACAGCCTCAGGGTCCTAGAAAACCCCTCAGGTTCTAGAAAACTGCCTCTCCATTGCTGGAAACCTCAGGTTCAGCTCCCACTCTGGCATGGGCTCATGACTATTTCCTGGAGGGCCTCTGATCCAATGACAGCCCCCCACCCCCTCCCGGGCAAGTTCCTTGCTGGAGTGGGAGCCGGCCCATAGATTTCATCATTAGTCAGAGGTCAAGGGAGCCTCACACAGACAGTGGCCACAGGCCTGGAGCTAGAGGGCAAGTCATCTGCCTCTTTCAGAGAACAGGGGCCAAGTCTGACTGACCTCCTCCTGACCCCATCAGTGCTGCCACTGAGGGGGTGTCAGGACGACAACATTTCTCAGGAAATGCTCCCTGCCTCTAGGACCCTGTGGGAGTCACAGCGACTCCACAAAGACCAGGGAGAAGCTCAGCTTCCCAGGATATGAAATCACACTCAGCTTTGGAGGACAGAGGAGCCTGTGGACCCACCTGCCTGGCCCTGGAAAATGCTGGTTTTACTGTTCTCTCACCTGGGGGGGAGGGGGAGAAGAGCTTATCTGCCTTCCCACCCAGGTCAGCCCCCTCCACTCTTCTGTAACCTCAAAGCAACCTCCCTAGTGCTGGGTGAACAGCACGTGATCAGTAAAACCTTATTGTCTAGTGTGCACGTGGGATCCGATGGTCTGGAAAATCCATTATTCTGTTTGAAAGAAAAGAGTTTCCACAGAGGCCATACACTGGTTTCCAATTTTTGAAAGACAAAGAAACACACGCTGTCAAAGTTACGTGGTGCTGAACGGCACCCTTCTTTGATGATTCGATTCAAAGAAAGGCACCTGGAGATCCAGCAGCATCTCTGGCATCCTTCTAGATGCTGCTTGGAAAAACAAAGGCAAGAGCAGTATCTGCATCTCCCAAAGACTTCAAGTCTCTGCTTCCCTCTCCCCCTGCAGCCTGCACCAGGGGAACCCACACTCCAGGGTGACAGCACACCCAGTACAAGGGGGGAGTGCAACAGGATCCAAGAGGGTGTGCACCCCATTGGATTTGGGAAGCTCCTCCCAGGAAGCGTCTCTTTCAGCAGGGTGAGGAAACTTCAAAAAGGCCACCTGAGGTTTCCCCTCCCCCATCTGCAGTAGACTTCACTACTCACGGGGTCAGTCCAGCAATATGGGGGCCTGCATCTGATTACTCCCCAAGAGGCCAGTCCAGACAACCTGGTTGGTGATGCAGGAGGACAGTTTCTGCACACTACAAGGTACAGCCTCCCCCTCAAAAGAAAGTGAGGAAGGAAGACAAGACAAAGAGAGATGGATGAGAGCAGTCAGCCCCAGGGCAGCCCCAAAGCAGACAGACACCTATTTGCAAGTCAGTCCCTAACTGGAGTGATGGAGACAGGAACAGACGGGAGGGCAGAGTGCTGGCACCTCCTGAAGTTCCTGCCAGTCAGGGAATCGCACAGGAAACCAAGTCCAGCTTCCCTCTGTTTCTTTCCACTGCGTTCAGCATGGGCTTATGGTTGAGCACCTGTCAAAGTTAGTCAGTGATGATGAAACATGGTCACCCCTCCCCCCACCACAACCCAGGAGGCTTCCCAGGTGCGCAAAGGAGTTAGGGACTCTCACCTCTAGGGTTATGTCCCTTGACCACCCCTAAGGAAACCAGGTCATTCCTCAAAGATCCTTGGCAGGGGGGCACCGACAGGGGGTAGGCAGGAGAAAAAGAGCGTCCTGGCCCCAGATTGGCCATCCCTCCCCGCGAGTCTCCCCCGCCAATCATCCCTGGGGACCAGCCTCCTTCCCTGCCCGCGGAGGAGAGAAGCAGGGTCATTACTCCAACAGGTCCCCCCTCACCCGGGCCTCCCTCGGCCAGCTTTCCTCCGCCCTGTCCCGAGGTCTCAAATTCAGAGAGAGCACAGAGGCACCTGCTCCCAGACCGGGCTCCGCGCCCGCAACAGGGGTCCTTGGGCGGCGCCTCTCCGCGCTCCCCGGCCTCCCCGGGAAGGGGCGGGGCACTCCCGGGACCGGCGCGCCCCCCGCGTCCCTTGCCCGCGCTCACCTGGCGCAGGTGCTGCAGCAGCGTCCCCGCCTCCTCCCGCCGGCCCTGGCGCACCATCCGCAGCAGCTCCTGGACCATGCCGACGCGCCGGTGGTAGGGGGGCAGCCCCGCGCCGGCGCCCGCGCGCCCCGCCTTGTCCCCGGCGCGCAGCAGCAGCGACGCCCAGAAGTCTGGCCGTTCGCGGCGGGAGCCGGACGCCGCGCCGGGGCTGGTTCTCTCGGCCAGGCTGCCCTTGGTCTGCCGGGTGCCCATGCCGCCGCCGCCGCCGCCGCCGCCGCCAGTCCGCACTCCCCGCGCTGGGCCGCGACGCCGCGTCCCGGCTTGGCTGCCCGCACCTCGGCCGCCCGGGCGCGCCCGCCTCCCGGGTTGCAACTTTGGGGGAACTGTTGCGCGCGGGCGGCGCGGGGGCGGGCGGTTGCCCGCGCTCCCCTCGCTCCTCCCTCCGCGCTCCCCGGGCGCGCTCCCCCGGCGCTCGCCGCCAGCCTGCCGGCCCCGCCCCGGCCCGCCCCGCCCCCGGCTCGGGCTCCCGCTCCCGCTCCCGCTCCCGCTCGGGTTCCCGCCCCTGCGCCCGCGCCGCCGCACGCCTCCCTTCTTCCTTCCCTCCCCTTCCTCTCTCCTTCCCTGCTTTCTCTTTCCCGCCCCTCGATTCTGGGCTGGGGGCCACCGGGCGCCCCCTCCCGGTGCTGGCCCTGGCGCCGCGCCCCCTGCCGGCCGTCGCGCTGCGCCTCCCGGGGTCTTGGCGCGGTGGCAGTGGGGGCACACAGGCGCCAGCGGCCTTCGCTGTCGGTCCCTATCAAGGTCCCCAGATGCTTCCCTGACCGCGTGCCAGGGTGAGACCCGTGGGAGGTAAAGGGAGGCTGCAGCGTGCCAAACAAGATGGGGAAAGTTTGGAGCCTGATGGCTGGGGAGAGGGAGGGTCTTCAGCTCCAGAGTCAGATTTCTCCTAGTGAGCTCTGCTGAGCATACGCCTGAGTCTTTCTGGGTCGCTGGTTAAAAACTGAGACTCCTGGACCTTGCCCCAAACCCACTGAATGAGCATCTCCAGGAGGGACCTGGGGATCTGATTCTGATGTACACGGTGACACTTGGCCTGTGGAGGGAGGGGCAGAGGAACAGTGATGATAATGGCTGGTGTGCTTCCATCAGTCTCTCAAAGAGTCTGGACCATCAAGGTATTTTCTCCTATTTTCAGGCTCAGCCTCTTGGAGAACGGTCTTGAGGTCAATCCTAGTTAAAAGGCAGAGGTATGCTTGTAAGCGTCCCCCACTTCTCTGCCCCCCTGACTGTAGGCAAGGTGGCCACCAGCGAAGGGAAGGGAAACCTGATGGCCACAGCCTGAGCTAGCAGGTTGTGGTTGATGCAAATGCCATCTCAGTGGAAGGAGGCTGGGCCAGTCCCGCCCCTGCATTTGATCAAGTGTCTTATTCAGAGATTTGATTCCGTGTTCCTTGTCCTTAATACCTTCTTTTTAAAACCCCCAACATTTCCCTATTTCCTGGCTTGTTCTTCAAGGCAAATAATCTCTTCAACTTCCAACTATTTGGAAAGAAACCATCCACTTTTTTCCATCCACGCTGGTTACACACCCCCCACCCCCTTTCCAGCTAAATTTTTGGACTTAACTAATTATTGTCACACCTTCTTTACTTTCATTCATTCCTCACCCTCTCGGGCTTCTGGCCACAGCACATCACTGAATTTGTCTCTTGCCAGTGACCTAGTTGCTAAATTTAGTGGCCACTTTTCAGTCTTCATCTCACTTGACTTTAAAGCAGCATCTCATTCTCTTGTCTACCTTTTTGATCAGAACCATAACCCCTTAGTTTGTAGGGATTAACTCTTTTTAGGTCTCTTTCCTGAAGTGCTTTGGGAGGGCCTTCTCTTACTCCCATCCTTTACTTGCTGGTGTTGTCTGGGGTCCTGCCAAAGACCTCTTCCTAGACCTATGCTCAGGTCTCTACCCACTGGACACATGCTAATGACTAAGTCTCATTGGTTAATAAGCCACTGGACACATGCTAATGACTAAATCTCATTGGTTAATAAGTTAACCTCTTCCTGATTCATGGATGTTGGCGGAAGACAGGGGTTCCTGTGTCAGAGACAGACTTACTTAGGCCCACACATAGCATGGAGCATCAACATTAGCATATTTGCATCAGTTCTCTTTGCCTTTGAGTCCTGTGGGGCAGTGAGATGGGCCCAGATGGATGTACCCATGTCATCAGGTTTGTGTCAGTTGAGGAACACCAAGCTTGGGGATCTGCTACATATTATCGGGAGGCAGTACCTCATCCCTCAAGGTTGCGCACATAAACACAACACTGAGAGGTGGTAGGTCCAGGTTTTGCCCTTTTGGCTCACACAGTAAGAGACCCCTAGAGGATGATCTCTTCTGGCATTGGGAATTTCATACTCAACAAATGACATCTCCTTGCCAGTCCTCCTTCATTACCTGCCTGCTCCTGTCTCTGCTTTCTGTTAGTAACACAGGCCAGAAAACCAGACCCATTCATCGTGTGTTCTAGTTTCTCAATATCTGCCGGTCAACTGCATTGTGCAATTAATGATACCCAGGACTGCAGCACCTGTTTGTGCACATTCTGTCCTTGTCGTGATTTCACTGTTAAGGAGATGGCTTCTTGGAGGGCTTTGCCTAAGTCACGCAGTGAGAGGTAAAGCTGGAATTCACTTAGTCTGTTCAACTCAAAAGCCTGTGCTGTTAATATTACTGTATATTATTGATCCTGCTATTTAAATATAACATCCTACTGCCTTGTGGAGGATCTGTCATTTTTTCACCCTGATCATTACATTATAATAATCTTCTTTCTGTCACCCCTCCTCCAGTCTTTGCCATTGCTAATATGTCTTCCATGTAGTGAAGAGATCACTTTAAAAGGAAACCACACAAATACTTCTCTTCATCTCTACTTCTCAGTGATTCCTTTTCAGTCTAAACTGCTTAACATGGCATCGAGGTCCTGCAGGTACTTGTCCTCATGGCCTACAGTTTTGTCATCCCATATTACGCCATATGGTAATATAGTACAAAGGTTGTCATACTTTGTGCCTCTGCATGTGCCGCATTAGCTTCCTGAGCTGTCTTTCACCTCCTTAACAGATGTCTAGGCATCCCTTCAGACTTGGTGTAGATGTCATCTCCTTCAGGAAGCCTTCCCAGAATGCCTCCCAGAACCTCCTCCATGTGAGTCTAAAGTGAATATGACAGCATTACTTGTGCTATGTTTCTGCTGTTCCTTTGCACATGTTCTTCTGATGGAGTGTCCTCATCCAACCCCTACTGGGTCAGTCCTTCCTTCTCCTTTAAGTTAAACCCAGGTGTCACTTCATCAGGGATGAATTTTGGGATTCCCTTGCATCTTACAAGCACTCCAAATCTTGCCTGCGTGCAAAGACTGGTTGTCTACCAGTGCTTTTGAACCCAGTGCCTCGCCCCTTGGGGGAGTTCTGTAAGCATTTGTTGAGTGAAGAAATGCATGGCTACTGCCTATATCTTCAGTTAGTGTCAGGAACTCAGTGTCTGGCAAACGCTCAACAAAATGAAAGAACCCAAGCACTAAAATGTCAATTGAATTTAGCAGGAAGCTACTGATGGTCTTCAGGAAATCAATCTGCAGAGGACTAAGGAACAATTGGAAAGCAGGTGAGACCATGAAGTATGTTAAGGGGCTTGTTCTTTCAAGAAACTTGGTTGTCAGTAGTGCAGTAACCAGAGGGGCTGGTGTTTACTCCTGTTGTTTGCCTGCATCTCACTAAGGAGATAGATCATTTTATTTAGAGGGAGTCAGGGTATTTGTCTTTTTGATCATTCTCTTTCAAGAAAGTCACTTTGTAACACGGGAAGCATGTTACAAAGCTATCAAACCTGGAATTCAGGAATTCTTGTCATTTTTTTTTTTTTTTAACATTTCCTTCAGTTTCTGCTCTTGTTCTAAGGATGTGAAGTATAAGATGCCTAATGAAATTCAAAGATCGTTCAGATTATTATGAATGTTTAAATAAAAATATCTAAAATCGGCTGGTATATTTTTTCCAAACATGTCCAGCTTTTATTATTGATATGTTTTATATTCATAATATGTAACCTTTACTTCATAATCACATAAAAATGTCAAGATACCAAGATACCCCTTTTTACAGAGGATAAAGCGGATGTTTAGAAAAAGTGAAGAATGTGGACAGTGCCTTCTTGATAATAATTGGAAAGCTGGAAATCAAAACGAAGCTTGCATGACTGTAGAGAATAGGGATGCTTAATGTATATGTTAAACCCCTTTGTTTGCAATGCTGTTATGTAGTTGCCTCTTGTCTTTGAATATAGGGAGCGGACTTGGGTAGGAAGAATGCAAGAAAGGACAGCCTGGTGGCCCCAGGTTCCTGGCGAGGTTGGTTTGAGTTAAGCTGGAGAGATGAGTGTCAGACAAATCCTAGGCAACCTCTGACTCGGGAAAGGAGGATAACGGTAGATTCACAGGTGGAAGAGAAATGGGGAGGGGGTCTTCCCTCCTGGTCTAAATTTTTCGTGACATAGAAGACTACCTTCTAAAAATCCCAGGGGAGGTGACAGTGGGACTGCAGCTGAGGGGAGTGGGAGAGGAAGCTCTTTTGAACAGATCGAGGGGAGACTAGGTTGGGTGGGTGACAGTGAGGTGTGTGTGTGTGTGGGGGGAATGCAGTTTTATCTGCTTTGCTCCCAGCAGCCTCCAGCTGAATGAGCACCACAGCCAAGAAGTGAGGGCTTTGATGGATCTGTGTTGGGATGTCATAGGGCTGGACAGGTGACAGTGGGTCCTGGAAGCAGTGACCATTAGGATATCTCTGGGAAAGGAAATGAGGCCAGAAGATGCCTGGGCATGGGAAGTACCCAAATCTGCGGTTCTTAAAGTCAAGGATGCATTAGAATTCCCTGGAGAGCCAGCATGCCTGGCACTACCCTGACTTTCTGGTTCAGTAAATCAGGGCTGTTCCTTTCAATGTGTTTCCAGGTACAGTCATACCGCCAGGGTGAGCCGGTCCCTAGACCATATTTTGAGAAGCGCCAGGTAGAGCTGGGGTGTGGGAAGGAAGCAAGTACAAGTTTTTCTCTTCAGAGGTCTCCGTAAGGTTGTGAAGGGGACAGAACCATATATGAACTCAGAGGATCATCACTGAGAGAACTGACTGATCACGAGCACATGCGCACACACCCCTACATGCTCATGTAACAAAGGAACCCCACTCCCTTTCTGTGGTGTCCAGGTTAGCCTTCCCAATACCTGGTCCTTCTTCCATTTTGCCAGCAGGCAAAACGTTTTAGGGTCCCTGAGTGATGACAAGAATTGGGGTGAATGTAGCCTGCACGTTTTAGCGTGCAAGTCCAATGGTCTGAGCAGAACCCCTGTGTGATGTCCCAAACATGGGACCAGCTCTTGCCAGGTGCCTTGAAGCCCTGGGAAACCTCTTTTGGCATCTGCCAGAAAGGTTACACTCTGATGGTCAAAACACAGGTGGGAAAAAAAGTCCTTGGAGGGGAGATGAGGCAGTCTATGGGCAGGAGAACTAGCTTCTAGGTCTTTAAGAGTTACTAGTTTCCCCCCCTGCAGAAGGAGCCCCAGAAAGACACTTCTTGGATACATCCATCTAGGCCTCTGTAGTGTATAACCAATCCTCATTGAGAATTGTAGGGCAACCCAGCCTGTTCTTGATGCCCACTTTTGTGTGTCAGACTCACCAATCTGAGTAGGTTCTTTATTGGTTCTAGGAGTTAACACAGACACCAGGCAAGGCAGGGCAGGGCAGGGGCAGGGGCAGGGGCAGGGGCAGGGACAGGGCAAGAGTCACTGGGAGGCAGGTGAGCCCCTAACCTCCCAGGAATTGTCACTCTCTTTCTCTGGTCTCTCTGTCTCTGGTGCTCTCTAGTGCCCTCTGTCTCATGGTGTATCTTGTTCTCATGAGCTCCTATTGTGTGTCCTAGGCTGATACCACCCTTTTATCCCTTTTTTCCAGTCCTAGGTGAGCCCACTTACACCAGCGCACACCCACTGGGCTCACAACCCACTGGACAATAGTCTAGATGCTGGTTCTATAGGCTAATGAAGGAGAAAACTGAACTAACTCATTTACCGTACAGCCACTGAGAACTGTGTGCATGCTGGCTCCATGCTTTTCCCTCTATTTCTCTAATTATTTCATTGCTTCATGCATGGTTTGCTTTAATTTTGTTTTTTAGCTAATTATATAATAATGCTCATCAACTCACCACCAAAACAAAAGAGTCAGCCAGACCTTTGACAATAACTGACATTTCATGCGAGGGTTCCCTTATACCCCATTGCTCTACCTCCGGACTCCCATATCCATTGGTTCTTGCTTTCCTCTTTCTGTTATTTTAAAGTTTGGGAGAGCTTGTCTTTTAAGAGTTGCCATTTGTCTGTGGAAACATCTTTCTTTTTTCCTTCTCCTTAATAGACTTGCTGTTGAAAAAAAAATTTCTTTGTAAATTTCTTTGTATATATGTGATTTCAAACTTAAACAAATGTGAAGAAGCCTGTATCATAAATTCACATGCACCTCTTGTCCAGAGTTTGATTTTTCAAATAATGCTTAATCTTGCTCTATCCATTCTCCCACTCATTTCTTCTGCTTCTGTATTCTTTGCATAGTAGTGCGGTATTTATATGTTTCTAAAGAGCTTCTACTTTTTAAAAAATTGTTTTTAACTTTATTAAAGGGTATCTTGCTATATGAAATTTTTTTCATAGACACTATTTTCATTTAAAGTTATAGTCATAAGAATTGTCCTTGTTGCTACATGTCCCTCTAATTCATTTAGACTGTATCTTCTTTTTCCATATTCCTACTGACTGTCACCCAAGTGGTTTCTAGCCTTTGCTATCAGGAAGAGTACTTTTGTGAATATTCTTGCACGTTCTTGTTATACATATGGGGTTGTTATAAGAGTGGGATAGTTTAGCTTTAGGAATAATGCTGAATTTCTTCCACCAAATAGAGAAATTGGAATCCTTGTGCACTGCTTGTAGGAATGTAGAATGATGCAGGCATTATAGAAAACAGTATGGAGTTTCCTCAAGAAATGAAAAATAGGCAGCTCTTCTGCCCACCTGGAATGTCCCAGGTGTCTCTCTTTTTTCTCCTTTTCCTAATAAACCTGTCCTTTTAGAATGTAAAAAGAAATTTTAAAAATAGATCCACCATATGATCCAGCAATTCCACTTCTGGGTATTTATCCAAAGGGCTGAAAATGGAATTTCAAAGAAATATTTGCAGACTCATGTTCATTGCCTCAGTACTCACAATAATCAAGAGATGGAAACAACTAAGTGTTGGTCGATGGATGAAAGGGTAAAGAAGATGTGGTAGATATGTATACTTGAGTATTATTCAGTCTTAAAAAGGAAAGAAATCTATCACATGCTACAGCTTGAATAGACTTTGAGGGCATTGTGCTATGTGAAATAAGCCAGTCATAGAAAGATAAATATAGCAGATTTCACTTATATAATGAGTTAAACTCATAGAGACAGACAGTAGAATAGTGGTTGTCAAGGGCTGGAGGGAGAGGTAGGGGGAAGTTGTTGAATGAGTAGTAGTGTTTCATTCATGCAAAATGAAAAAGTTCTGGAGACTTGTGCAGGGTAAATGAGTTGGTCAGACTTTTCCTGATATTAGCCTCTAGGAAGTAGCACCTACTTCCTCCCCATTATTGTACATGCCAGGCCCCGCGGGTGTGCGCATGTGTGAGTGGGCTCAGCTGGGCCTAGGAGGAGAGGATAAAGGGGCACATCAGCCTGGGATGAGGGAGCCCAAGAGAGAGCACAGAAAGCATGAGAAAATGCCAGAGAGAGAAAAAAGTCAGGAAAAGAATGTGAAGATTCTTGGGGGGCTGTGGGCCTCACCTGCCTCCCAGGCCCCCCCGACCATGGCCCTGCCCCTGCCCTGCCCATCATGAGCAGGATGGTTGCATTACAACTTGCTGGACAATACTGTGCCTATAGTTTAATAATTTCAGTGATGAACATTTAAAAAAGGGGTTAGATGTTATTATTTTTTTAATCACAATTAAAAGGTCTCTTTCCAATCTTAAGGAAGTTGCACCCTACTCTGTGCTCCACTCTTCCCATCCAAAACCAGCTTCCCTACCTTCCTCACCCATGGTAACTTCAGTTTACTATGCTTGTCCTGGGAACCATGTGCTTTATGGGAGCTTTCACCAGATATCCCTAACATCAAAGAAGCTGTTGCCCTCCCACCTCCATGAGCCAAGAAGAGCCTAGATAGGCCATTCTTACAGGAGGCAGAAAAGGAGGAAATTACCTTTTCCTTTTGTGGCTCATTTATTCAGTATCTCTTTGCTGAATGTCTGCCATGGACTAAGCATGGTTGTGGGTTGTAGAGATGTATTAGTACATTAGGTCCTGCCCTTGGGGAGTTTGCTTTCTAGTAAATAAGTAAAATAACTTTAGAAGGTGTCAAATGCTTTAAATAGAGGAATCTGACAGAGTTGTGGAGGTGACCTAAAAAAGTCTCTGAAGAGAGGTTGCTTGCTTTGAGACTTACAGTGAGAAGAATCAAGCCAGGCGGATGGCATTCTAGGCACAAGAAATAATCTGTACAAAGGTCCTGGAGCAGAAATGAGTTTGCCACGTCTGAAGAACCGAGGAAGCCGGTGGGAAAGAGAGTGGAGTGGTGAGAATTGAAGCTATAACTGGAACTCATCTGTACAGGGTTTCATGGAGTAAGCAGTCAGAAAACAGCTATTAACAAGCAAATAACTCAGAGGGGGACAGCACTGAAGGGTCTTTTTGGGTAGCACCCAGGTCTATGACTTGCTATGTGCATAACTCTTAAGTCATTCAAACTTGAGCATGCATTTTAGTCACTGAGGGGGCCTCATCACAGTTTCTGATGTAGTTGATTGTTGCACTAGAATTTGCATGTCTAACAAGTTCTCAGGTGCTGTTGATGCTACCTGTTCTTGGACCATCTTGAGAATTACCTTCTAAACAAGTCACTGATTCTCTGTCTTTTCTTCATTTATAAAATTGCCCTTCTCTTCTGGTTGATGTTTTCATCAAATGAGCACAAGCATGGGAAAGCCCTTTGTAAAAAAAAAAAAAAAAAAAAAGACACAGAGGGAATCATCAACTTGATGATGTCTAATAATCACTCCTCCCCTGTGTGCTTCCTTCACGATTTATAGAGCAGGTTTGCATATAACAGGAGCAGCTGGCTGCTTAGGAGCAGTGGCCATTTTATGTCATTTATCTTAGGTTTACCTGGTTCTTGGACCACATGTGATAGCAGCTGCCACTAGCAGTGTGCATTCCTCCCATGGCAGAAGCCTTTAGATTCACCCCTGTTCACCTCACAGACAGAGGCTTGATGATGCTTCAAGTGTCTGTGGTTATTTTTGTCAACCATCATCTCCTCCCACTCCTCCCCAAGAAAGCTCTCCTGTGAGTCATCCGAAGCCTGGGAGGCAGCTGATGGTTGCTCGGCTGGTATCTGGCCATTGAGGGGAAGAAGGAGTAGTGATATTTCGTTGGCCTTGCTTTGAAGAAAAATTCCATAGATTTGTTGACTCCTGTAGAGTTGGTCTCTAGAACATGTGTGTATATGATCTGCATTTAGTGTATCTATTTTTATTTGTATTTGCTCACAGGCTCAACAATGTTTGTTGCATATCTGCTCCAGAGTAGGCATTGTTTTGGACTCTAAGGACTCAGCAGTGTACGAAACAAGATCCTTTCATGGAGTTTATGCCATATTAACTCCTGCAGCAAGCATGTGTGGTGAAATTTATGATCTGGCCGGGAAAGAGAGTCTTGTAATCAAATAAATGAAATAAAGTATTATAGGGTATGAGCTAAAACTAAATCCAGTGTGGGCACCAGGAGGCATAAAGGAGGAACAGGGTCCGAAGAGTGTCCCAGTGAACTGCAAATGAAGGGCGGTGGCATTTTCCAGGTTGACCTTGGGGAAGCATTCTGCAGAGATAAAGCAGCTCACTGTAGCCTGGTAACATTGGGCACCTGCAAATGGCTCCGCAGAGTTGGTATACAGATGTATAGGAGGGAGTCTGGAAAGGTAAAGGTATATAGTGAGACCTTAGACAACAGGGGTTGGGGCCTTAAGCTGGTGTAGCATAACCATCAGGCTCTTGGTAGTTTCTTTACTGGTTCTAGGAGTTACATAGACTCGCAGGGCAGAGCAGGGCCAGGGAACTGGGAAGCAGATGAGCTCCCCCCCCCTCCCCAGGTTACCAGGAACCTTCACTCTCTTTTTCTGGGCTCTCTCCAAAGTGATACTGCCCTATTATCACCTCTTCCCAGTGATCCCACTCACACATGGACATATCCACTGAGCCCAAACATATACAATCATGGGAAGGGTTCAGTACTGTAGATGCTGTTCTTAGAGGCTAATGGAGGAAAAAGCCTGACCAACTCATTTACCCTACACTGGATTCCAAGATACTGAAGTGTTGAAAAGTCAGTCACTCTGACATGATAGTGCTGTGTTGTGGGAAGATTATTTTAGAGGAGGTTGCAGGTAGGTAACAGGAGTGCAGAACTACAAGTAAGGAGACATGTGGATGTAATGAATACGCAGGTTGAAACTGTAGTAGGATAGGCAGGATGCAGAGTAGGTCCTAGAGTGATGCTGAGGATGTAGAATTGACAGGACTTGTTTAAGGTTGGGTGAGAGTGAACTGGGTGCCCCTCCCTCACCCTTGAAGGCATGGCAGTTAAAAACTGACAGAGGAAGCAGCTGAAGGAGGATTTGCACAAGAAGCAGAACCACGTGAAACTGATAGCTCAGAGGTTTTGGCACCTGGAGAAAGATACGGGAGCGGAACCTTCTGGAGAAGAGAGAAGAGAAAGGCAGGCAGGTAAAGAGTAGCCCGAGTGACTAGGCTGGGCAGACAGCCCCTGAAAGAGTGAGCTGGTGGTGGCAGCAAGGAGTCATGGTGGCCAGCAGAAGAGTGGCCAGTGTGGAGAGTGTGATGCTGCAGTAAGGTGACCTGAAAAGCTGGTACCTGGTGATGGCCAGGAGTTTGGAAAGCTGATTTGTGTATCAGCAATTGTGGAAGAAGTTTGAAGCACCTTGAAGAAGCGGAGCAGCTCAGGATACTGGAGAGAGAAGAAGAAAAGAGAAGATGCCATAGAAAGACTGGACTTTGCAGAGTGCCGACTCTGAGGTTGGGAGACGCAAAGGGGCACCATCTTGGACTGTGTCTTTGGGACCTTTGGGACTAAGAATGGTGACTGGGATAAGATAACTGCCACTTGCGGCTTTAAGGACTTTGTGTTTTCCCTGCTGAACTCCCTTGTTAATAAAATCCCTTGTTAAACTGCATTTTGAATGGCAACTGCTACGCACAGGTGATAGGAACCTGGGGCTTGTTAGCTGGGGGCTTTCCCCTCCTTTCTGACCCGATTTCAAAATGACTTTTGAACATGCTGAGCTTGAGATGCATATTGTGAAAGCAAAAGAACATGATCTAACATGACCCACATGACCGAGTGCTACCATACTTAGAAGTAACTGAGCCCAAGTGAGCGGATGAAGTCTTCAGGAGATGGACAAGGAGAGATCAGTGCAGCAATGGATCATTTAACATGCTGGAACTTTGAATAGGATCTGGAGTAATGTCAAAGGGGTGGAAGGCACTCTAGGAAGGGGCAGTGTTGGATTGCTGTGTTGTGGAAGCCAAGGCTGGTGGAGAGTGAGTTAGTCAGGCTTTTTCTGTCATTAGCCTGAATGACCAGCAGCTGTGGTATTGCAGTCTCCTCGTAATTGTGCACACCTGGCCCAGTGACTGTGCTCGTGTGTGTGTGGGCATACCTGGGCCCAGGAGGAGAGGCTAAAATGGTGTTGTCACCCTGGAGGAGGAGAATGTGAAGAGAATGTCAAAAGAACATGAGAGAGCCCAGAGAAAGAGCATAAAGATTTCTGGGGGGCTAGGGGAACATCTGCCTCCAGTCCTGCTCTTCTTGGCCCTGCCTGCTTGCCATTCAGTTGGCCCAGTCTCCCTGTCTGCTGTGTCTGTGTACCTGGTTCCCTGAGAGCATTAAAGCCTGTAAAACCCCTGAAGAGTTCCAACATTCTTTAACTTCTAGAGCCAATGATAAACCTACCCGGATGGGGGTGGTTGCAAAACAGCTGGAAGATGTTCCAAATAGCAAAGAGCAGTCAATGGTGGCAAGTGCTGCAGGGTGGTCAGCAGGAGGGCATGGTTCTTTGGGTTTAAGAGACTGAACAAAGTTCCTGTTGATAAATAAACATTTATGGAATGAATGGGGGAAACTTGGGAGGGGGGACTAGGAACATCAACCCCACATGTAGTGATCACAGTTTATGTCTCTCTAATCATGACTCTGTACCAAGAATTCCCATTTTCCAAGTTATCACTGAAATGACTAAAGAGATATTACAGCAGTGGGAAATTACACCAGAAAGTAGGAAACAACTGCCATTCAAATCTCAGCGGCTTCAAGGAATCTCTGTAGGCATGAAACCAGCAAGAGCAGACTCAGTGTCTGCAGACACTGAGTCACCACACACAGAAAAAAATGGAACAGACCGTCAGCAAAACCCCAACACACTGAGCTTTGACAAAATACACACTCTTGCACACATCCCAAGCAGGTGCGTGCCAAATACTGGGCATGAAGAATGCTGTAGGAACCAAGACAGACCTGAGCTTGGTCCTCAGAAGAGTACATTCTAGTCAGAGAGGGCAATAAATAAACCAGTGAGTCACTGCAGCTTATGAGAAATACTATGAATTGGAGAGGGATGACTTGAGATGCATGGATGTCAGTTTATCTTGCTAGAATTTTTCCAGCTTTAGTCATATAGCAGATTTCATGTGCCATCACGTTTTGTGATTTATTATCACACCTTGCACAGCTAAAATTTTCTCCTGTCATATTTTGGATAACACTGGCCACCAATGATTGGAGAGGGGGAGGGAAGGTGGCATTATGACATGTGAACTGTCCCTGAGAATGCACCCCAATTCCCTCCAAGGTTAGAAGTGAAGATGGGCCATTGGGAAGTTGAGCAGGTCTCTAAGTAATAAAAAACATAGGTCATGTGGGAGCAGCACCCATTCCTCACTTGTTTTTTGTAATATAGCCTGCTTCAGACACAACAGGAATGCTTGACCTATGTCACTTCTAGGGTAGGGAGACCAAAAGACCATGGAGACTGACTTTATTATCAGAGCCAAATTACTGGGACCAAAAGACACAAAGATGTGTATTAGTTCAAATACAAAAGAAGTTTATGTATCAGACTGTAGCACATCTCCTAGTTGACAGGTGACTCTTTCATGGTGATTCAGGAATCCAGGATCCAACCCATGACTCTACCATAGCCTAGTAGTCAGTTACATCTTGCCAGCAAAGAGGAAAGTTCATTCCTAGAAGACTTAACTGGAGGTGGCACACATTACTCCAGGACACATTCTATTGGTGAGAACCAGTATGAAACGGTAGGCATTCAGGTTTTTGGATTCTAGTTTTAGAACAAGGTTTTTCAGTCTTGACACTATTGGTATTTTAGGTTGGGTAGGACAATTCCTTGGGACTGGGAGGAAGACTGGCCTGTGTACTATGTTTAGCAGCATCCCTGATCTCTACCCAAATGAGGCCTGCAGAAGTTGCGCCCCCCCATCATGACATCATGCATGTCTCCAGACATTGCCAAATGTCCTTGCACAAAAATCACTCCCAACTGAGAACCGTCATTCTAGACATGAGAGTGATGGTCACAATCTCCTGTGAGCCAGGGATGAAATGCAGTGAAATAATCTGCTCACACTTTGTCACTTGGGAAGTTCACCAGCATTGCTGCTAGTTTTTGCTCACAAGATTGATGAATCAGCTGAGGTGCTAACTTGAAGTCTCCTAGCAAATGGAGTGAAAAAATTCCAGCTCTCAGACTCTGGCGTCCCATGTTGGGAGTGAGGCTTAGAAGATTCTGCAGATACTTGTCACAGACTAGCAGCCTGTCAAGAAGTGTTCTGCTAAATCTTTTCATTTCACTTAATACAAAACTTTAAGCTATACTGACTTGTTTGCAAAGAACAGACTTTCTGAGCTGCTTGATGCAGAATTCCTGAAATTTCTGAGATTTTGGAATACCTTGCCTAATTCAAGGCAGTGTATGCACCTCACACATTCTTTTTCTGGATGGACACGCCAGTGAGAGAGTGAGCAAACTCCTAAGATAATATTTGTTTTCAGGAAGCAAATTCCAGGCTGTTCTGGAATAACTAGTGAGAATTCTCTGCAGCTTGGGTGAAACCCGGAAGTAAAACTCTTCAACAGAGCATTGAAATGCAATAGTTTGCTGTGTCTCCTAAAAAGAGCACTGTTCTGTCCTTGTAGGAAACAGAGTTTCTGGCTCTAGCTGATGCCTTTATATTCCATGGAAGTCCTTGGGGGAGCTTAGGGGCCTGGAAAGCAAGCAGTGAACACTAGATGTGTATGTTGCATGTAAAGTATTAGAATAGCAAGACAATACTGGTCTTTTTATTTGAAAGCTGATTGATTAGCATGAGATACGAGGTCACATTCAACAAAACTTTGTTTGCAACAAGGTTAAGAAGGAGTAGAGAAATTTTCTCTGCTGCTGGAGTTGCACAGAGTTGCACCTGAATGGACAACAGAGATTGTGTGCAGAGTGCAGATCTCCTTCCTGTTATGAGCAGTTGGAGTCTGAGCAACCATTTGATGTTTCACAGACTCTTGTTTATCATTCTCTCTGAGCTAGCCTGAAAGCAGTAGACTTTCTGGTTTTTTACCAGTTGCTATTTAGTGTGGAAACAACAATAAGCAATTAATCTTGTGTTTTGGGTGGTGGTTTTAACTCCTAAGTGACCCTGTGCCCCCCACCTCCTCCCTGCCCCTATCTGGGAATCTTTGTCTTTTCCCATTGCCTCCAGGTAAATGTCCAGACACCCAGCCAGGCCCAGAGTGTCTGTAGCTCCTTTTTCAACTCCATCTACTATTGGCCTTGGTCTCTTTGTCACCTGGAACCAGCAGAACCAAGTGCATGACCACGGACATGCCAGACACACCATGCCTCCAGCATTTCTCCTTCCCCAGTCTCCAAAACAGAATGATTGCTGTTGGACTGCAGGATATAGGTTCCATGTTATACTTTCCAGAAAAGCTTGCTGACGTTTCTGGTCTCTGCTAGGGGGTACTGGCATTTTGGTCCCTGTCCCTTGGTATCATCCATAGGCCTTTAAATCCCAGAATATTTGTAGTATGTTATTGCTATATTGTTAGATGTATGCTGTACCCTCTTAGAACTTGAACTCTGAAGGCAGAACCAGTCTTATTTCTTTTGGGGGTTCTAGTGGACTACTGAACACAGGATTTGAGCAGGTTTGGTCAGTGAAAGTTTAGTGAGCAAAAAATAAAGAAATC
Organism: Uropsilus gracilis; assembly: GCA_004024945.1. NCBI lineage: Eukaryota > Metazoa > Chordata > Mammalia > Eulipotyphla > Talpidae > Uropsilus > Uropsilus gracilis. The sequence continues at coordinate 101,399 of PVHY01002001.1, forward strand.
AAATTAAATGAAAACCATCCAGTAATTTTACAGCAAATGCAGCTGCTTTCATCTGACTCTAAAAAATTGTAGTAAAACATATTTAACATGAAACTTAGCAACTCAATTATTTCTAAGTGCACTGTTGATGCAGTCAGCATATTCATACTATTGTGCAACCATCCCCATCATCTAGAACTCGCATCTGGCAAAACTGAAACTGTCCCCAGTAAACACTAACTCCCTTAATGTAACCATCCTCATCCTGGTTCCCAATTGTAAGGGAAGCATCAGGCTCTCCAATCTGCATAGGTTCTTTATTGGCTTTAGCAGTTACACAGACACACCAGGCAGTTCCGGGTAGGGAGTGCTGGGAGGCAGGGGTACCCTCCAATCCCTAAAAAATCTTCACACTCTTTCTCTGGGCTCTCATGCTTTTTTCTCCTCTGCGTCCCTCTGTGCACACTTACACATGCGCACAATTATGGTGAAGACAATACCCCAGGTGCTCGTTACAGGCTAATGGAGTAAAAAGCCTGAACTCACTTACCCTTCATTCCCCCTTACATTCCCCCTTCTGCCTCTCCCCACAGTTTCTGCCAACAACCCATCTACTTTCTGTCCTTATGAATTTGGCTATTCTAGTGCTTCTTGTGAGTGGAATCATGGCAGGATTTGTGTCCAGCTTATTTTACTGAGCATATGCCTACCCGGTATATCCATATTGTAGTGTGTGTCAGAATCTCTATCCTTTTTAAGACTGAATACTATTCCACTGTAGGCATTTACCACATTTTGCTTATCCATTGATACGTCAGTTATACATACGTTTCTGCGTTTGGATTACTTCTACCTTTTTTTGGCTGTTATGAATAATGCTGCAATATGTCTGTTGAGTCCCTGTTTTCATTTCTTTTAGGTGTATACCCAGATGTGGAAGTGCTGGATCATAGTAGAGCCTGTATTGATTAATTTTTTGAGGAACAGACATACTATTCCAGGCTAGCATTTTACACACATTAATTCATTTTACGCTCCTGACATTTCTCAGAGGGAGGGCAATTACTATTCCTTTCTCTACAGATGAGGAAATGAAGGCAGAGTTAACTTGTCCAATTTCATAGCGCCAACCAGTGGCAGCACTGGGATACAGACGCAGACATTTAGATCCCAATATCCCATGCTTTTGAACCTGTGCCATACCTGCCTCCCCTACTCTGGTAGGTGGAGGACCTGCTTTGGGTTGGAGAGAAGGAACTTTCTAAATAAGGGCATCCTATTTGTAGGTGGTCCTCAGGTTGGTTGTGTCCAGCTTTATGCTGGACCTTCACAGACTTGACTTTTCAGTGTTGAGGCTGTGACATACTTTTGGTTATATCCTAGAGTGAGCTGCTGAATATGCTCATGATCAAATTGGGTAATTAAAGAAGCACCGATCTAACTCTCCAAAACAATTTGGTTGCTGTGCATTACTTCAGAGGGTAAGTAGTGATTTAACATGGGAAATTGGGGATGGATCCCACTGATTTTATAACCAAGCATCTCTTTTAGAGGATCCAGCATTAAAGAGAGAGCTGGTTCATGATATATTCAGCTCTGCAGAAATAATGTCCCAAAAAGGCCTTCCCCATCTTTCTCACAAAGGCTCTAATAGCTAATGAAACTCTGGTAAATGGTAGATTGAAAATGCACACCCTGATCCACCACTATGGTAACAGACAGAACTTCTTTTGCATAGAAGCCACTAGACTACCTGGCAGAGAAACCCCTTCTCTGCTCCAAACACACTGAAGTGACAGAAAAATATTGAATGAGGAAAGCCATGGTAGGTAGATACACTCAAAGATAAGATGAGTACTTGAAGATAGGAAAGATCAAGCAGGAAAGAACAGAAATTGAGAGGACTGCAAACTTGGGTATGCTGTGCTTGGGCTGGAAGTCAGTAGAAATGACTGTGAGTTTAAATCCTATGGGATGAAGAGAACTGCAGATGTTCCACGCAGGTCTCACTGCTGTAGTTGAGGGCAGACTAGGTCATGAAAGGAAGCTGGAAAAAATAAACAACTATTGCTGATCCCCACCCGGGGAGATGGCATTTCATAAACTGCATGAAGAGGGAGGGAGGAAGACACAGATGAGCCTCATAACCAAGTCACCAGTTGTCATATTGCCTGATTCTACCTTGTTCTGGGACTGCCACACAGCAGGAAAGTCTTAGAATGTCCTTGTAAGACTGCTGCTGGGCCAGAGGTCAAATAAAAGCAACACAAAAGTAGATAGGGAAGGGGAATGAGAAAAAATGCTAAAAACAAGACTTCTTTGGAGAAAAGCAATGTGAAGGGAATTCAGTTGAAATTCACACTTTGGACAGAATGATAAAACTCCAAAATAAGTATGGGTGGTATGTTCCATGAGATACAAAAGGTATAACTTCTGTTTTAAAAAGCAGTAAGAAAACACTTAAAAAGCAATGAGAAACTAAGCAGAAACAGGTGATAGAAAAAGAGACAACTTGAAATCTTCAACCTTAGGAAGTAAATAGTCATTGACATTTAAAAAGTTACAAGCCAGGTGTGTTGGTGCACCTGTAATCCCAGCGCTTGGAAGTAGAGGCCAGGGATCGCTTGAGTCTGAGTGTTCGCGACTACCTCAGGCAACATAGCGAGACCTACTCTCTCTCTAAAAAAAAAATCGCAGATAGGATAAATCTGAAACTTCACAGAAAATCAGAAAATTAGTGAATTGAAAGACAGTGAGAAAAAAAGATAAGATAGATGAATCTATCTTTTTGGGAAAATCAACAAGATGCTCACATTACCTGGGTTGTCACAATCACTGTGGCTATTGATCCTCACATCATAGCTTGGGTCAGTGTTCCTGCTCACTTCCTGGTGGAAGTTTTCAAGGCTTAAGACCACCAGCCTTTCCATGGAACATTGAATCTCCTGTTGATTCTTGCCAGTTTCCTAAACAGACACAGACACATGCCTCCAAAGGGTAGATAAATAAGACTACATAGGAGGTTGGTGTCATCTCTGATAGAACTCACTTTCTGTGTGGGTACCAGCAGATTGCTTGGCCTGTCTCTCCTCCTTCTTTCTCCCTCTTTTTTCCCCCTCTTCCTCCCCTCCTCTGTCTCCCCTCTTCTCTTTCTTTCACGATTGTAGGGGTGCATGGGAAAATTCCCCCACCCATATGATTTCTTCATGAGCAAGTCAGGCAAACATGTTAATATCAGACAGATTAGTAGAAGAATGAATTTAATCACATATGAATAGAGAATCTATATGCTGTAAATTCTAGAGTGAATCAACAAACTGAGGGTTTTACCTCCTGAGTTAATGAATGGTATAGGAATGGGGTGTCAAGGTGAGAGGAGATCTCACATGATAAGGAGGGGGTGACTTTATATGACAAAGCCGGATGCCAAGTGACTTTTCCCTGCCTCAGGATGAGGTTCTCTGATAAAAAGGTTATTTCTGGAGATAACCTTAAGCTGGGCAATCTTCAATTGTTAAGGTAATTGTTTTGCTTAAGATTCACAGGGTCTTATTAACCTTAGCTCCACATTCCAAAGGGACATGTATGGGGAAAAGCTACTCTGGACATCTTGGAAAAAACCTATCCAAGGCATTTTTGGGAAGGCTGATCCATAAGTTTCAATATATATATTTTTCTTCTTCTAAGTTGCTATTTATTCCCAATGTTAACCAATTTCTTTTATTATTATTAAATAATTTCTCTATATATATTTCACATCCCCTCCCTGACCGCTCCCCCTCATCCCCCTCTCCCCAGTTGTGTTCTTTAGTTTGGTTGTTAGCTTGTTTTGACTTTTCCTCCTGGCCTTTTGTTTGTTTTTCCTGTGTCCCATATATTACTGAAACTATTTGGTTTCTCTCTTTTTTTTTTTCTGATTTCTAAGTTTCAATATGTTATGGTGCCTTGTCATTTCCTAATTGTGTTACCCCCCCAGTATATCGAGAGTAGCCTATGTTTCCAAAGGGCATGGTGAGAAACAAACTGCCAAACATTTGCCTGAGGAAATAAATGAACCATAAAGTGAGACTGGCATATAATATATAGCAAAGGTGAGTGGTCAGAGATAATTGCTAATTGAAATGGCTGACTCAGAAAGGTCTGAAGGCCACCTCTCTAATATTTCACCTTAAGGGTGTGTATTTCCTGGCTGTGTGTGAGTCATGAGTTCCATGAGAACAGGTCCTCTCGTCCTGGGCTTCCTGCATGTTGCTCTTCCCCTAGCCCTCCATGTCTCATTCCACACAGGCAAACTATTTCCTGCAGACAGAAGAGGCTGCACCAGCTGGGGTAGTCAGTAGTTCTGGAGGCAATGTACCCTGTGCTGTGCAAGGGAAGAAAAGGAAGGTCGTGTTTACTGGGAATGTTTACATTTTCCACTCTCATGACTTGACTTGAAGCCAAAACTGTATCTGATGACTTTAATTTGCTTCCTTCCTTAGGTTTACTTCTTTTCTGAAAACAAGCAATAAGGTAGAATAATACTCTTGGCTTTATTAGAAGGTAGAAGTCTAATCTATCCAGATTTTTGCTCACTTTTCAGTGGGCCAAAGCTTAGCTACTAAATGACTAGATTCTTTAAAAGCTCATAAACTTGAGCTTCCATCTGTCACGATAGTTTTACCATTTGTCCAATGATAAAAATCATTGTGCTCTGCAATACTGGGCGAGGAAGACCTGCAGCATTTAAGGGGAAACTGGGATTGGGTAATAGCACTGAAAATGTCAGTGACCTGGAAGAATAAAGGTAGGAGATGAATAAAAATAGTAGCATGGTTTTACACATATTAAATGGTCGGGGAATATAGGCATGCTTCAGCAAATGGTACTTTATCTTGAAAAAACTTGCTTGTAGAAGTGGGCATTCAAAAGACTGCAGTTTTTGATTTATTTCAATGTGGCACGAAAGTTTTCTGGAATTGGATGGAAAGTCTAACATCAAGGCTGTACAGGCGGTGTAGGTATGTGTGTATATATACTCCTGAACAGGGTTGGGTGGTACTGAATCTGGTTTTCTGTGTTCACCTTGTATTTTTCATAGATGAAATCACAGGTAATCAAACTCAAAAACGGTGTTATGCTGAAATTATTTCCTGATATAGAAATTGCAATAGAATGCATCTGTGTTGTCAAAAGAAGCATTACAGAAGAAAGTCTATTTTAAATATTGAAGTGTTGATTCCAGAATTTCCATTAATATCTAATTTAACATTTTGATTCGGTGCACACCAATGAACAATTATATGATATAATCTAGGAGTTTAAGAAACTAAAACTAGTAATCCCTGGAAATGAATCTAAATTAAATTTCAAATTGATAACCAAATTAATTGTACTTTCACTCTCTTTAACAATTTAGCAACAATAAGCATTAGAGCTATCAAGTCTTTATCAATTCAATGTAAACAACTTTAACAAAGCTGCTGCTTTAAACACTGCTAATTTTTATTTGCATTTACTTTTTCAAGCTTTCAGAAACATTTCCCAGAATGTCCCATACATGACTTGGTATAAAGATTTTCGCAGGATCTGCAGTTCTTTTAGATGAATGTTTGATTTCCTAATATTTCCACCCTACTTGAGTACTCCAGGAGAAAATCATGTCCTAAACACAAAAACTGTATTTTCAATATTTTCTATTTTTTTCTTACAAATTGAGATCTCTGATATGTGAAAAATTGCAAGTATCTATATTCACTTCATATCATAAAGATTTTATTTTATAGGTCCTCCATTTTTCCAGTCCTCATAAGAGAAATACATAGAGGGATAGCACAGTTTGCAAAATTCATTATGAAATAATTTGCTTTTATTGCGCTTTAAACTTCATGGCACCCAGGATATAGCTTCATGCTGTTAAAACAAACAACAAGCCCCTAAATGGAGTTACTTATACTAAGCTCCATGTCATAGAATGAAGAGTTAATTATAGTTACTGCTCTCCCAGAAGTGGAATCATAGAAGAGTCAATTACCTGATCAGCACTAGTTAGGTACTCCACCTAATAGACCCTTGTCATCCCCTAAAGGAATGGAAGCTTCCAATAACCAGCCTGTAAAACTGAGGCTGGCAAGATGAACCTAGTATACCTTATTTTAGAAAATAAAAAATTATTAAAGATAATAATTATGTTAAATGCTCAAGAACTAACTTAAAAAGACTTCCATAGGTCAATCATGGGACAGTTTGAGCACCGAAATAAATAATAATAGCAATGAATTTGAAACACATTAAGTAATATAAATATATGTATATATATTTACACATGTATGTAAATATATACAAATAGCGTGCACTTATGAACTCATAATGGCACTTGAAAAGCAAGTAAGCAAGGAAGGGATAAACAAAAACCTCTTTACTTCTGGAGTATCCTAGGGAACGTACTAATCTGAAAACTAAAGTACAGGAACAAATCACACATTTATCATCCTCCAAAATATATAGTACCTCAGAGCGGCCTGTTAGTAGATTATGGTTTCTTTTTATGAGAATAATTTAATTTACTCCTAAAGAATTATAGATTTGGTTATGTCATTAACGTGCAACTCCTAACGAACTAGTGGCTCTAGGTAATAATCATTTGCTTAAATCACAAAGAGAAATACAGACACTGTGTACCTTCTGAGAGAGCAACACAAACTTCCTATGAAGTAGTTGCCAAAAAGGTGATGAAACCGGGTGTGTTAGCGTGTGCCTGTAATCCCAGTTACCAGGGCAACTGAAGCTGGGGATCACTTGAGTCTGCGGGTTCGAGACAACCCTGGGCAACATAGTGAGACCTAGTCTCTTAAAAAAATAAAAGAATTTTTTAAAAAAAGGTGAACTTGAATGGGATTAAACCTCTTGTGCTACTAGTTTATAGGAAAGGCATGGGCAGAAGAACGAAAATATCACGTTAGGCAGCGTTTGACAAAGAGGCAAGAATGACCCCAGAGACCAACCAAAGTTGTCTGGGAGCAGGATTCCTACTCCTGCTGCCATGCCCTATAGAAAAACTGGAGGAGACAAGGCCATGGTAAAGGGTAAACCACGGAGAGGACCTGTGAGGCTGACTCATCAACCTGCTCCTCCAAATCAGACCACGCCTAGAAAGGCCCCTGTAAAGCAGGTACCTAAAGGAAAAATGGGAAAGTGGAGGCTGACAAGGACAGGAATAACCTTAAAGGATATGGAGATGCCTATGGAGACTAGACATGGAAAGCTGAAGGTGCTGGAGATGCCAAATGAACTTGTGCATTTTCAATAACTGTATTTTTGGTGATTGTCCAGACTATGATACTGTTTTTTGTTAGTTTTTTTTTTTTTTTTTTTTTTTTTTTTTTTTTTTTTTTTTTTTTTTTTTTTTTTTTTTTTTTTTTTTTTTTTTTTTGAGACTAGGTCTTGCTATTTTTGCCCATGGAACCACAGGCTCTTGTTGCCCAGGGTACCACAGACTCAAGCAATCCCCAGCCTCAGCTTCCCAGGTAGCTTGGATTACAGGCACACGCCACCACGCCCAGCTATTTTTTTTTTTTGGAACTAGGTCTCGCTATGGGCCCCAGGCGGGACTCGAACCACAATCCCTAGCTCTGGCTGCTTCATAGGCTGAAGCTTACAGGCATGAGTCACCGTGCCTGGCTAAAGTTTTATAAAAATGAAAAACTTAAAAAAAGAAACTACATTGTTAACACATGAAATACTTTATTGTTTTTCGGGGAAGGGAATATGTCAGTAATAGAAGGTCTCTGAATCTGGATTGATGTGGGAAAGCACCTTTCCTTTCTAGTTTTGAGTGACTTCCTCTGGGTTCCCAGGAGGAGGGACACATTCATTTTGACATGAATTAGCCACCTTGGCAGAGATCCCTTATGGTGGCGGTAAAACACAAAATCAGTTTTTATGTTCTCTTCTCCCTGTCAGTCTTCAGTGTAGACATAACTCACTTAAGCCCAGAGATACCTGTTGAGCCCCAACTCTGAAAAAGTAGTTACCAGTGTGTCAGACAATCTGGACTTTCCAGCAGTACAACTGCCGTGCACCCCTCAAAGGAGCAATTCTATTTTCAGGTTGTGGATCTTTAAGATGTTTTGCCACTTCCATTTCATTTCTGGATGGTCAGGGTTGGGCTTGTAAAAAGTTGTTAAGCAACATGCTCAGTGTGAGCCCTCACTCTAAACACTGGGTCTCAAGGTGGCTGATTTTGTAGTCCATTGTAAAGATGTGTGTGTGTGTGTGTGTGTGTGAAAGTTGTATATTATAAATAATTGTCTGCCAATATCCTGCCTGAAATATTACGATTGTTTAGGAAGATTATCTTTGATAAAACTGGATACAGTTTTTGGGGGAAAAAGTCATTTCAGTTAATCAGCAAAGTCTGAATTTTGGGAAATACCCCAAGATAAAAACCCCAGAAATATATTGAAAGAAATGAGTTGTGTTAGCAGAATGCATAGAACTGGGGGGGAAAAAAAAAGACTTAAGTGACCAGTCAATTACCTGCAAATTGTGCACTTATTTGAATCCTGGATGAAATAATTTGTTAAGAAACAAAAAATTCATACCAAGCAGGGAAATCAAAGCAGTTGATTTTTGATATCAAGGACATATTTTTAAAATGCAATAGAAATGTCACTGTTTAAAAGTCTCCATCTTTTGAAATGTACACTGACATGTGACAGATAAAATGCTAAGATTTGCTTCAAAATAACGGGCAGTGTGTGGGGGGTGGCAGTGCCATTAGGAATGACGTTGGGTGATGGGTGAAGCAGGCCGACTGGTACAGGATGGTCCATTTAGAGACCAATGAGGATGAGGCTGCAATTTTTTTGGGAGAAGATGGCAGCTGCTCTAGCGGAGGTTGCAATGAACTTGAGTATCAAACCCCTCCGACTGAAGGTAAGTTCGGTTCTTTTGTTGTCACCACTTTCCTCTAAGCCAGATAGATGGTAGCTGCTCGCCAGGGCGGGCTAGGGGGTCAGCTTGCCACATGGGCAGGCCTGCAGCTCCTCTGGTGCTGGAGGAAGATGGACATTGGAGAGGTGCGGGGCCCACAAAGAGTTTCACAGATAAGAGGAAAGAGGATTTGCTTCCAAGAAGCTGCCCTTTTGATAGTCGTGTTTGAGTTGCACCATGTTAGGAACAAAGTGCTAACTTGAAGCCATGTTGTCTCTTGCAAGGAAACATGAGTATTCAAGAACCTGCCACTCTAGAAAGGGGAGACCTCTCCTGTTGAACCTGTTCAGCTAACCCTCTCAAATGACTCACATTCTCCACATGAGGCATGACTCTGCTAACTGAAGGTAGCGTTCCAGACACACAGGCACACAGGCTGACAAAGGGCATCATTGCCCATTCAGAGTTCTTGAGCCGTATCAACAGCCTTCCTGTTTACTCTGTTCTGGCTATGTGCCTCTCTACTCTTCCATGCCTTAGAGCTCGCCTTTTATTTCCTGGCACTCGCCAGCCTACATCCCGAGTGTTGCTCATTTCATTAGTTTGTCTGGTGTGTTACCCATTGACACAAACCTCCACCCCATTGTATAGAGTCAGCTAATTAATTCTAAAAAGTCTAGACAGTCAGTATTTTAGGTTTTGTGTTTTTACGGCTCACCTTTGCTGTTTAGCAGAAAAGCAGCATAGACGATACTTAAATATGTGACTGTGTTCCAATGAAACTACTGGCATTGAATTTCGCATCAGAAAATTTTCTTATGCTATTTAAATCAAATGTTATGTATCACATAGTTCTAGACAAAAGAACTTTATTATTCACGGCAAAATAGGATGCTCAGAATGAACATACTACTACAGTAGTTTTTAATAACTACACAGTAGTGAGATCATTACCTTTCAACCTCTGGATATAGCTATTCTTGGGGATCATATCAGGTTTTACATCAGAAGACCTCTACTTTATTGGCTTGACGTAGGTAACTTTACTTATGTTCTCTATAAGACAGAACAGCCCCCCCCCCAAATTGTTGGTATGAAACTTAGTCTTATGCACTTGAAAGGACACTCTTGGGGGACCCAGAGGCCCTGGGCCCTGAGCATCCCTACTTGTTCCTTCTGGGCCTGTCGGGAATACAAACTCTTAGTTTGTCTTTGTGTCATTCCTCAGGGTTGTGTTACAGCAAGAAAATACTGGGGCTGCGTCTCCCTAGAGTATCCTTGCTTGTCATTCACGCCTAAAGTAGCAGTTTCCTAAAGCTCCACTTTTCCTAAAGTATTGCTTTCCTATAATGTAGCCTATTTTGGAGTCCTTTTTGGCCCACCAGTGACTTGTGAGTCAGTGGTAGTGGCTACTGCTTCTGCATGAATAATAATTCTTTTGTCTACGACCCAGGGGTCTCATATCACGTTAGCACCCATGAAACAGGATGTATTAGTTTGTAACTAGGGCAAACCCCAAACCCTCCAGTTCTGGATAGACGTAATCTTCTGAGGCTAGAACATTGATTACTGTGCAAAAACTCCTGCCAGGGATACATTAATCAAACATTTTTTGAGGGCCCACTTGCCATTATGTGCCAGGTGCTGTGCTTGATAGAGGAGATGAAGGCATGAGGATGATGTACTCTCTTGAGGAGAGTCTCCTCCAGTAGGAAACGGTCACCCTTGATTCTTCTCACATCCCAATTCAACCCGTCTGCAAGTCCCACAGACTCGGAAATACAATCTTTGTTGCATCCTCTCTCACCACCTCCACTGTGAATACTATTTCTCTTCTAAACCACTATAATAGCTGGTCTAACTGGTCTCCTTTCTTCTGTCCTTGTTCTACTTTACAACACTACAATCACCTGGGAAGTTGAAGACAAACTGATTTTCAGGCCCTATCTCTAATCAATCAGTATTTCTGGAGGTAGGGCCCAGCACTGGTAATTTAAGAGCTACCCATGTCATTTCAATGTATAGGAAAGAATGAGATCCACTGCAGTTACTGAGTGATTTTAAGCAAATGGTATCATAGCCCAATGTATGGGCCATTAGTATCGGTATTGCTTCTTGTTTAGCTATAGTGGTGGTCCTTGTGAGGGATCTTCAAGTAATTGGCTTGAAGTCAGCACCCTCAGTGCTGAAGATACACCAGAAGGTGTGAGGTTAGCAGCACTGACCACCGGCATGGCTACAAGTAATCTGAACAAGAGTTGTTTAAAAGCCTGAAACAAGGTAGTGGTAGCGGGGACAGAGAAGAGAATAAATTGGAATACATGGGAAGTAAAACTAGTCATGCTCAAATGACCACTGGTGAAGAGTAACCCCTGACCTCCCTGTCAAAGCAATTAAAGGCGAATTAAAGGTCTCAGGGTGAAAACTGCTCAGTTTTAGGTTAAATCATTTAAAGTACATGGGAGGTGGTTTTATTATTTATTTAGAGACTAGGTCTCGCTATTTTTGCCTGTGGAACTGTAGGCTCACGTTCCCTGGAGTACCACGGATTCAAGTAACCCCCAGCTTCAGCTTCCCAGGTGGCTGGGATTACAGGCACGCGCCACCATGCCCAGTTATTCTTTTGGAACTAGGTTTCGCTACGTTGCCCCGAGCGGGACTTGAACCGGGATCCCTGGTCCCTGCCATGGCTTCCTAGGCTGCCGCTTACAGGCATGTGCCACCATGCCTGCCTATGGGAGGTGGTTTTAGTTGATCATTGACTATGGTTCTGAAACTTGCAAAAGAGCTAGATAGGAAGTCAAAATTGTATATGGGGAGTGGTGGTGGTGGAGCTATTCTCACTGAAAGATTTGAATTTAAGAGACTAGGAGGGAAAACAAACTTTCAATGGTCTAATCTCATCAAAATATACATCTTTTTATAAAATTGTAGGTACATACTGCTTGTGCTCTGATTTTTCATTTAACATTCTTTTACAGGAAGAACTCAACTAAGTGCTGGAGCCATGGGTTCCAATTCTTATTTTGTCACTGTATGACGCTATGATCTCAAACAAGACACTTCAATATCGTGGGCATCGTCACAGTCCCCATCCATATAGAGGACTCAATGTTGTTTTACAGGTTTACACATATTTATACACATCACTATAGTGCACATGCTTACACTATATGGTTAGTGTTCTAAGGGACTTATAGTGAAATATAGAGCCACGAGGAGAATAACAGAAACAGAGGACTAAGAGTACATTTACAGGTACATGCAAGTGAACTGATACCGTAAGTTATAGTGAATGAAACTTAACAGTCTCAAAGTTTTGAACAAGTAGAACTTTAGCAAGAAAAACTTTGATTTGCATGAACATGCTTAGAATTCAAATTTAGATGTTATCAAGAAATTGGCACCCAGGAATGTGATGGGATTAGCTTATACAGTAAATTATCTAAACATGTAATAGTTAACATGCACATAGTAGGTATCATACATTTAGTTGCTCCTAACTGCTCTCTACTTAACTCTTATTAGATTAACTGACAAGCTCCCTTACCCTGGAATTTGCTGGATACACAAGCCCTTTTGTGGTTAACTTTACTGCTTTCTAGGGTACATTAACTAATCTCTCCAATTAATTTAGTTATATGCTTGGTAAGACTTAGTTGTTTGCCCCTGAAAGTTTGTCCCAGCATATATTTCCCTTATATATAAATAGTATATAAATGAGTGAAAACTAAGGTGAATAGTTGGAAAGACACAAAGGCTATTTGCTAATAACACCTTGGGATGAGCATGCCAGGTACCCTGATCTTGGTTTCTAGGTAGCTGTCTATTAAAGAGCCAGTGATTCCTGGAGAAATGGCTTAATCTATTTCTGGGGCATTGAAAGTGCAAGGTGAACCTGATGCATCTTTTTGTCGAAGGCAATTAAGTGCCCAAAGATCAGAAGAAGGAATGTCAAAGGACATAAGAGCAAATTGACAAGTGTCAACGAGTCAAATTTGGGAACAATTACCAGAAACAACTGATTTTAACACACTGACTTTGTAATCACTGCCAACTCTTTACTCTGAAACCAGGCAATTAAAAAAAAAAAAAACTGGGAATGATTCTGCCTTTTATTTCCAGTTGATGAGGAAAACCTCTTCATTACAGAAGAATGCCTGTCCACGTTTAGAAAGGTAGAATTAGAAAGCCATAATTTTGCAAATCTTGATGATTTAGTTAAGGATCATTAGTAACCACCAGTGAAAGGTTGTCTGTATATCTGTATGCTGTCAAAATGTTAGCCCGCAGATGTCAAAATGTTAGCCCATAACAGAAAAAACATAGCTTTACATTGGGAAGATCACTTCAATCCAGTGATCAAATTTTGCATCGCTGATGGGTCTACCACAAACTAATTAGACTTTAGAAGTGATATAATAGGAAATATAACTGTGAAGTGTTAAAGATGTCTAACCTGAATCCAATGAAGCCCTTGGGGCTGCCAATTTATATAAACTACAGAGGAAACAGGAAAAAGATAAACCACATACAGTTAAATCCCGGGCATGAGACAATCTACAACTGACCTGCTGAAAAAATACCCTGGGAAAAGTCAAAGGTGGGAGACGGTTCCAGAGATGAAACAGATATTAACAATCTAATGTGGTGTTATTTGACTGGATAAACAAAATCAAAACATGGACTAAGGATTAGAAATGGGGTAATTACTGTTCATTTTTTGAGGTTTGTTCTCAAACTGGGGTTAAAAGACTGCCCTTTTTTGTGGATGCATGCTTAAATATTTATGGATGGTAGGTTTCATCTGTAAGTTACTTTTCAACTTTTCAGTAAAAAATATAGCAAAATGTAAATTTTAAATGTAGGTGGTAGATATACAGTTGACTTTCTGCTTAAAAAAACCTTGAATTACACATGGGTCATACAACTGTAAAAGTGGGGAAAAACAAAGACTTAGGATTTGCCATTATTATTATTCTATAATTTTATAAGGGCATTAGTAGCCTCAGTCTATTAGTGGAAGACTTTATAAATGCATTATTTACATAAAACACACAAAGGCAAGAAATACAAATTAACGCAAAGAAAGGCCTATGGACTCTACAACACATTCATTTTAAGAAGAAAAAAATGTGTAAAGTAGGATGTGGCATAAATTTTGCATCTTACAATTTTTTTGTTTAAAACATAACTATGGCATAAGCATAATCTGAATATTATGCAGTCTGGAATGATATGCACATTGTGAAGGGTGGTTCAGTAACATCAATGTTAACTAATGTGGGAAAGCAACAAGTTCTGGAAGAAAACACTTAAGCCTTAAAGATGCTAGCAACCCAATTCTTTCCTTCTATACCTGTTTGGAAGATGTTTTTATAAATAGTAATATCAAAATGAAGATGCGTGCTCAATACAGGTTTAAACTGGTATTTATGGCATTAGAATTCCCATCATCTTTTTCCTTATCTTGCTCAGGAAAATTCTGTACGAAGATATCCCATTTCTTTAGGAAGGGTCTTAATTTTAAGAATTGGGGATTCTGATTCATATTCAAGTTGTTCCTATTACTCAGTAAATAACCAGTATTTTTTTAGTAATTCTTTGCATGTATGTACAAAAAATAATTTTCAGTTTTACTCCATATTAGTTAATTTTACCTTATTACTCGATTTTATCTACTTACTAATTCAACTGATATAGATCACCTACAGTATGCAAGGCACTGAAAAAAAGGTGAAATAAAATCTCAGCTCTCAGAATATGGTCATATATTCTGATAATGGGATGGTATGGATATTCAGTACAACTTTAAAAAAAATTCTGTTTGCATTTATATCAGTGCTCCTTTTATGTGGTTTAGGACTCACAAACTCAATTTTATTGTCTAATGATTAGTGTTATCAGTGTTTTCAGCTTCTGAATCAGTCTTTTTCCCAATGAACTTTTTTCCTTGTAGTCTAATCCTTCCTATTTATATCAAAGAGTACTAATTCCAATTAGTACTTAAAAAATTTTTTTTCTGTTTAGTAACAGGCTGAATTTTGTTTCTAATAATTTTCTTAAGTAACCCAACTTTCATAGCATTTTGTTGTAAGTTACCTATGTATTCTTTCCTTCACTATTGTCTTGTGACCTTGATTTTCTATCCTTGACCTACTTTCTGCAATGAATTCAAGTCTACTTCATTACTTAATTTTTGTTACATTATTTATAAGCTGCTTCTGTTACTTCCTTGTTTCGGAATATGGCGTAGCATTTGGCTACCTATTTTAGGTTTCTTATGGTTATTATGCAAGTTAAAATCATGTCCTTTGCAATCTTTCATTATGCTTTTGTTGCTTAAATCACAACTGATTTTCAGCGTTCTAATAAGCCCTGAAAGGCTCCAGCTAGGAACTTGGGCACTGAGCACAGCAGGCACTCAAGTAATGTTTTAGTGGAAGAAATGGACTTTCTATAGAAAAAAAATCATTGGATACTTTAAATTATCAATTCAGGTGTCAGGTAAAAAACAAGGAAACATAATTATAGCCTTATTTTTTCCTTCAGGATTACCTCAGATGTCAAAAACTAGTGAAACTAAGGCCAGTATGTTTTAAATATTAATTTAAGCTGAGATGTTTAATTTTTGTAATTAACTAAATTTATATACTTGTCTAAGGATTATATATACAACACTAGTTTATCCTAAGAGATTATTTTCCATTCTCTCTTCTTTTAATATTTATTTAAAAGAACACGTAATTACACAGTGGTCACATAGAAACGATTAAGATATTTTCAACTTTTTTTTTTTTTTTGTAAATCTACTGGCTCCCCACAATAGTTATGGCAATAAATGGAATAAAGAAGCTAAAAAGGGGAGGGAACCTCTACATATTTAAGGCTTCAAAGCTGGGAAGAAAAAAAGAACTAAAAGCCTTTTCTTTTCTGTAATCCCAGGGTAGCTCTCTATTGTAAATGGACTATCTATTCAATGGAAGCTTTCTCAAGTTAGTCATAAGGCCTCATTAAGTATGTGAAATATAGTAAGAGTTGATGAGTTACAAGTTTTTGAGTACTCTTACTTTCATAGGATTTCTTGAATCAAACTGCTATCAAAGGTTAAGTTAATGAACTTGTCTTGAAATTCATGTTATATCCACATTATTAATTCTGATACTTATGAGTAATATCTAACACATATTGCACTTATTTTGGATTTCTTTGAATGTTTTAACAGAGTACAAAATAAAATGTAAATGATTAAGTTATAAAATTGAAATGAAGTCTCCCATGTTGGTTAATTACGATTTTTGGCACCTGTATGAACACGCTGATGCTGAATGAGGTTTGTACTCTGGGTGAAGGTTTTACCACATATACGGCATGCATAGGGCTTCTCTCCTGTGTGAATTCTCTGGTGTTGAATAAGGCATGTTCTCTGGCTAAAATCTTTATCACATTCATTACATTTATAAGGTCTTTCTCCAGTATGAGTTCTCTGATGTTGATTAAGTGACGAAGAATAAATAAAAGCTTTCCCACATTCATTACACTTATACGGTTTCTCTCCAGTATGAATCCTTTGATGTTGAGTAAGATTTGCGCCCTGTCTATATGCCTTCCCACATATATTACACTTAAAGGGCTTTTCTCCATTATGGATCCTCTGATGTTGGGTAAGGTGTACACTCTGGCTGAATGCTTTCCCACACACACTGCATTTATATGGTTTCTCTCCAGTATGTGTTCTATGATGTTGAGTAAGGTTTGCACTCTGGCTGAAGGCCTTTCCACATATATTACATATATAGGATTTCTCTCCAGTGTGAGTCGTCTGATGCTGAATAAGAGTTGAGGAATGAGCAAAGGCTTTTCCACATTCATTACATTTGTAACACTTCTCTCCAGAATGAATTCTCTGATGTCTAATAAGGTAAGTACTCTGACTAAACACTTTCCAACACTCATTGCATTTATATGGTTTCTTTCCGGTATGTATTTTTTGATGTTGAAGAAGGTGTGTACTCTGACTGAAAGTTTTCCCACATTCATTACATATGTAAGGTTTCTCTCCAGTATGAACTCGCTGATGATTAATCAGTGATGAACTGTGGCTAAAGGTTTTGCCACACTCCAAGCATTTATATGGTTTTTCTCCAGTATGTGTCCTTTGATGTATAGTAAGGTGTGCACGTTGACTAAAGTCTTTCCCACAGTCATCACACTTATAGGGTTTCTCTCCTGTATGAATTCTCTGATGTATAGTAAGGTGTGCACGCTGGCTGAAGGCTTTACCACATTGGTGGCATTCATATGGTTTTTCTCCAGTATGCATTCTCTGATGTGCAATAAGGGATGAGATATGCCTAAATTCTTTCCCACATTCTTCACACTCATAAGACTTCTCTTTGGCATGGGTACTTTGGTGTTTCACGTAGGATGGGTTTTTCCTAAACTTCTTCCCGCACACATTACATTTATAAGGCTTCTCTCCAGGTTGTATTTTCCTATGTACAATACCATACGAGACATGATTGAAAGTTGTCCTGTCTTCATTATACATATACGTTTTATTATCTGATTGGGTATCAAATTGAACAAGTAGGTCTGAATGCTTTTCAAAATTACTTCTATAAATATTGTATTTACTAAGACACTCTTCTGGTGGGTCATCTTCTTGTGAAAAGTCTGGCTTCAAACTCAAATCTCTTTCATTCATGGGAATTTTCCCAAAGGTAAAATTTGTAACTTGCATGTCTAATTTATCATCATAGTCACATGGGTCTTCCAGTTTGATGGTCTGGGTCCCAGTCTTTATGAATTTAGAAGTATTCTCTACTGGAGTAAACTCTTGGGATTTTGTTTCCCACTCTGAAATAGAATACAAAGAGGTTTCTTTTATTTGGAGGAAGGAAGCTACCAAAACGGAGATAAAATAATGAACATGATAAAATGCCTAAGAGGACTATGGCTATGGCCTATAGAGGCAGAAAAAACAGGAAACTGTTGGTAAAAAAGGTGAGCGCCTCACGATTCAAAAAGGACAAAAAGTAAATAAATACATCAGGTCATCTATAGAGCCGAAAGTAGTGAAAACAGTGGACAAGACATTGCAGGATAACCTGGGATGACTTCAGGGATAATTTATATAATGGGATCACAAAATAGGTATGCTAACACCTCATGATTCAATCACTCTGTATACCCCCTACACAATATCACATAGTTTATTTCAAGAAATTTAAAGCAATTTCATGGAGTGCTTTTTAAGCTTAAGTATCTCCAGTGAATCTCCTAGCATCTCAAAGTACAGTCTCCACAGACTAATGGTTATCAGCATTACTTATGTAAATGTGTTAAATTAAGGGAGGCACATCCAGACATATTTAATCAGAAACTCTGGGAGTAGGGGCAAAGCAATGTGTTTTAGCAAGCCCTCCATATGATTTTACAGTACATAAAGTTTGAAGACCAGGGCTTAAATGTGAAAATAAGATAGCTCTATTTGGCACTCATCCCCCAAATAATCTAGCTTTTTCTTTTCTTTACTATATCTTCTATCACACATAATATTCAGCTTAATTAAAAGTTTAAAGGTATCTCTTTAACTTAAATCTACTTCCTCAATCTTTATAACTGACAAGTTAATTCTAGACTCTAGGTCTCCTCTAACTGTAACTCCCGCACCTACTAAAAAAGATGTTAATAACTCAGTTCATGAGTTTTCCTCTCTTCTTTGAATCCCAAAGTAAGATTAGGTTACTAGGTTGGATTATATAAAACCACCTTTTTTGGGGTACGTCTATGTCTATATGACAGAATGTCAGCAGTTTTATATGGTTCAACCTAACTGAATGCTGAAACTAACAACATTTGGTCTTACATTATTATTACACAAATTTGTATGTTTCCTCTATTTCCAACTTAGCTGCAAACTTTGTCTCTTTTATATTTTCTTCAGAAAATGGCCCAAGAGTCTGAATGGGGGGATGGGTAATAATGTGAGTTGAAACAGAAAGAACACCAGGTTCAATGTAAAGAATCATAAAGTTCTGAGACAAGAATGGTCATTATTACTTTATTTGTGATTTATCAAAGTCTTCATTTTCTGAAATATGATTTATTAGATATCCTAACCAAAGGGAATACAGGAAGTCAGCAAGAGTTGAAGGTAACTTCCTGAGATAGCTCCTCAATTCTCAATTGATGCCCTTAAGCTTCCACTTTGAATGTGCAATGGACTCAGGGGTCAGAAAACAAAGTCCAACCAAAATGGGGAGGCTGACCAGAGTCCTGTGCATACAGGATTATAGTCTATAACACAGCAGGCTCGACAGACAAACCAACCCCCAAACCTGAAGGAAAAAAAAGAAATTAACTCTCTCTGTCTTGCTGCTTTACAGAGGGAGAAAACATCTATCTCTTCAAAGTATATAACCATAAACTGCCTCTCTTGTAGATTTACAACCCTAATTTATGCTACCTGAATGAGCTAAAAAACTTTTCACTCTGAGAAGTCAACTAAAGTGGGTCCCAGACTGGCAGTATCTCCCAGAAGATTTATCCTGAATCTAGTCCAGGCTTGTTTCCATGCATATTTTCTCACACTGTATAAGTGTACTAACAGACATCACAAAGAATTTAGTTTGTGTGATTATGTCAACTTAAGTCAGTAAGATCAAATTATGAGAACTTTTCAAGTAAAATGATCCTTAAACTACTTAAGAGAACAGATAAAAAGTGAATTTTTTTTGGAAAAAGTGAAACAATTCACTATAAGGCAGGATATGTCATTATTGCTTAATTTACTGTTAATGCTGTATTCTATTTCCAACATTGGTAGCCATACTAGAAGTCTGTGCCTTAGAAAAAGGAAAGCAAGGCACAAATGGGCTCATATACTTTTTTGCATATAGAAGATATAAGAATATATTTGTGTTATTTCCACAAAGAGAAACAAGAGAAAGTTAACCAGAAACAAATGAACATGGATATCAAGAGAGTGGATAGGAATAGAGTAGGTGGAATGGAAATGTACACTTTTCTATATAGTTTGACTTTAGAACCAGTTGTTTTCACATACTTGAAAATGTAAATTAGGTAAGAAATAATAAGTAAAATTGAACACAAATAGAATCAAACAGAAATAACTATACATTACACTTATCCAGAAGGAAAGAATCAAGTAACTTACAAGCATATCTTGTAATCAAATTATACAGTATTTTGTAAATCCTTAGAAGGAAATATTTAAGGGATAAAAAGAAATTTTATATTTACATTTCATAGATGAGTGAAACCAAATGACATCTATATGTAACCAAAAAACACACAGGCAAAATATAGTAGCTATAAATCTTGAACTCAGTGAAAGATAGTAATAGTTATAGATGTTTTGGGGGAGGTCAAGTGGAATATGTACAAATACAGTAAAATCTAATCCCAAAAATAAAAATTAAAAGATTTTTTTAACTCTGCCTAAACAGTACTACTGATATAATTACGTAATTCTGAAACCAATTGTGTGTGTGTGTGTGTGTGTGTGTGTGTGTGTGTGTGTGTATATAAATATACTGATGGTGGCACTAGGTTCCTCACAATATGGTAAGAGAAATACAAAATGGAATACCCTTGCGGTGTTGGATTTGAAGTAGTTATTAGTATGAACTCATAATGTAAAAAACAAACCACTCCCACACATATATGTGTATTACCTATGTGCATATTTCTTTATATTTTCTAGCTTTATTTACTGAATAGATATAACAGATCTAGACCTAGACACATGGTAATGGGGCACTTACAGTCTAGATGCTGGTTTTTAAGTACTAGTACCCATTAAATTAAAACATGGTTCCTTAGAGAAGCCCCAAGTCTAAGGCAGACACAAGGTGAACCTAAATATCTTGTGCCAGAATGAAGGAAATGCTTAAATACTAACTGGACATCTCAAAAGGACACTGGATTTGGTTTGAAAGGGTCCCACTGCCCAAATTTGGGACAAATGAGCATCAAAATAAACCAAACTGAAATTACTGAACTAATAATACACTGAAGTTTTAAAAATTCCATTAGTTCATAGTGATATATACACATAGAAATGGGGTAGGAGGAGGGACTGCTGTTGTTCAGAACAACAGAATTTATTAAGAATGCTTTTAATAAATTAGAAGAGATGGTTCAATTAGAAAATCACCGTTTACCATTTTGAAACCAGCAACATAATAAAGGAAGGATCATCAATGGATGCTAAAACCTTAAATACAAGGCGATCAGGGAACAGAATAATCATGCAACTTCCAAGTACCAAACCACAATCACTTACTAATCATAAAGAGAAAAAAATAACTTTAAAATGGAAAGATACAACAAATAGCACCAAAATGACAATGAGGTCACACCCCTGAGACAAATTAGCATTATCTCTTTCTGAGGAGACACGATAAGTACATATTTATGTTAGCAAAAATGTTTAATGTGAATCTAATCATTAGATAAATATAGACTGTAGATCATTCTAAAAAGAAAAAAGCCTGGATCTGTCAAGAAATTAATTCACGAAAGATTTTTAAAGAAAAGTCTGGGAACACTTCTTAATTAAGAGCTACTAAAACTCAAGTTAATCAAGTGGAGCATGTGATTCCTGACTGAATCCTAGATTGGGGAGAAAGTAACTATAAAGAAAACTTGGTGATAGTTGGGGAAATCTGAACATTTGACTAGACATTAAACGACATTACTCTATAAATGTTAAATATTTGGAATGAGAGAATGGTGTGTTTATTTTGGAGAATGTTAAAAAATGGGGGGTTCTTTCCATACTCATTTGGAATATTTATCAAAATATACTTTTATGTAAAAAAAGCAAAGTACAAAACTGTATACAGTACGTTATCATTTATACTAGCATATGGAGGGAAATTTTTTCATGCTGACTACATGAAAATAGACACGTGAAAAGATAAACTAGAAATAAGTAACACTAGGTAGAGATGAACAGATATTGAGGAGATGAAGAAATGGGTGAATGCATATACAGATGGAAGACTTTTATCTGTGTATATCTAAAATTTTTTGAATCTTGTAAATATAGTAATTTTTCAAATAATAAAGGAATGAATAAAGTGGTGGCAG
This sequence comes from Uropsilus gracilis, assembly GCA_004024945.1. Classification (NCBI taxonomy): domain Eukaryota; kingdom Metazoa; phylum Chordata; class Mammalia; order Eulipotyphla; family Talpidae; genus Uropsilus; species Uropsilus gracilis. Next base: position 123,413 of record PVHY01002001.1, read on the forward strand.
GGTGTTATAGGGGTTGTTATTAAAGAATAAAATTTTAAAAAATTAAGGGGATACTCATGCATCCTTAAATATAGTGGGAGGGAAGGATGGAAAAACAGAAACTCCAGATAAAGCACTAAGCATTGGGATCCAGAATTATGTAGAAGGATACAACAGGAAAGATGGGGAGAGGTATAGAAATGACACCTGGCTTCTGTCAGGAAGTAATGCCAAACATTTCAGGGTTCTTGATAGGCTGGGATTTATTTTTTGGAGAGTGACTTGGCCATATTTTAAAAATATATTTTACCATACTTAAGTTCATAAATGCAAACAACCTCATGTGCCCCTTATTCTCTCACCTGGACTAGGGCCTTCTAAAATTTCTTTGATCACCATCCATGGTTCTTCCAATAGGGGAATTACAGTTGGTCTGTACACTGTAAGTCCTGTTCAGGAGGAATATAATGAAATAAACAGTTGTTCAAAGTTTTACCATGACGTCTACTTATCTGTGAGGAAAATTTATAGGAAAACAAGGATTCAAAGGTTTCAAGCACATAAATTTAGTAAGAGAATTAGGTGTTGTCTCTTTCAGAACTAGGATAAAATCTGCATGCTACCCAGGAGGTTGCATACATGGAGATCTTTAGGAAGTTCAAGGGGGAAGCAGGGAATGGGCTAGGCACAATATCAAGTGGTAGCCTATGGAGTTGTATATCAGTTTTTAGTGACATTGCATTTAAAAACTTCTCTTTTAGGATAAAGTAGAAAATAGCCATATTTGTCCTGGAGTAGAATCTACGTTCATCTCTAGACCCCATTCTTAGCAAAGTCCTTCCAAGGTTCAATTCATTTTCAAAACTGAGGAAAGATACTCTGATGGATATGCTGGGGGAGGAGTAAGCAGAGATGGTCCTTACCCAGAGAAACCATGTTCCAATAGTTTTGTAATGTCACAGTCTTGTACAATTCCTTTTGTACAGGACGCATTAGCTCCCAGTCCTCCTGGGTGATGTCAACAGCCACATCTTTGAAAGTCATTGATTCCTAAAACAAAATATAACAACTTCATTCAAGAACTAGGAGGGAGACAGTGGTGATAATGGGTATGTGTGTGATAGGGAGAAACCATAAATTCTTAAGCCATAAAATCTAGTAGGAACCTAAAGATTAACTACTCACAACCTCCACCCGATGTATGGATAAGCATACCTTAATAGTCCTAAAGGGAAGTTTGAAAATAAAGTAGAATTTATCATTTTTCAGTTGTCACTAGTACATGCATGGGTGGTTCCACCTGAAAGAAGGGTTTTAAACACAGATGACAGTTGAATGGTTTTGCCTTAAAAATAAATTCAATGTTATGATATTTTTGTGTGCTCTGTGATGAATGACAGTCTTTCCTTCCTTTCTTTTTTTTTGAATTTATATATATAAATTTCACGACATTGCAATCCCAGGGATTTACCCCCTCACTCTTCAGTCCCCCCCTTTTCCTTCCTGCTTAAAATTATGTGCTTCAGTTTGGTGCTTAGTTTGTTTTGACTTTTCCGCAAGGCTTTTGTTTATTTTTTTCACTATATCCCATGTATTAGTGAAACCATTTGGTTTCTGTCTTTTTCTTTTCTTTCCTTCCTTCCTAAGATAAAATTAGCACAAATAAAATTAGTACTTTTAGATACAGTTCACAGTCTGGTAAGATTTGTTTCCCTCTTTGCTCTCCTTTTGTGGGGAAAAGAAAATTGATTACCTTTACTTTTTTTTTTTGAGACTAGGTCTTGCTACGTTGCCCAGGGTACCATGGACTCAAGTGATCCCCAACCGCAGCCTCCCAGGTAGCAGGCATGCACCACCACGCTCAGCTATTTTTTGAGACTAGGTCTCGCTATTTTGTCCCAGGTGGGTCTCAAACCCGAGGACTCAAGCGATTCCCAGTCTTGGCCTCCCACCCTAGGCTGGGATTAAAGGTGCATGCCACTGCACCCAGCCTTCTTTACATATTTTTCAAATACATTCTGTAGTTTCCTTAAAAAATTATATTAGAAACTTGAAATCACATTCAATTTACAATTTAGGAAGAATATACAGTTTTATAATATTTGTCTTTTTTTTTTTTTACATAACCTGTAAAATGACGTAAGACATGAAGGTGCTGCAAAATTTACACTCTGCCTACTCTTACATACATTAAATTGGGAGGGCGGAGATAAAACTATGGGGAAGGATTTTTATTTATCATCTATACATGCATAAATATATATTTGTAGATGGGATTTTTTAATGCTATTTTCTGTATCAAATTTTCTGATTGTTTCTAGTAGTTTTTCCTTTAACTTTCTTAGGTTTCTCAGGCAAAATGTTTCTATTATCTATAAATTATAACTTTACTTTGGTCATCAATTTTAGATATGTATTAAACTTTTACAGTACATCTTTCTCTTAAGGTGGCCTAACTTGCTGTTCCTTAAAATAACACAAATAAAGCAAAATCAACAGTAGCAGTATAGATTTCTTGGCCCTAAATTTAAATGTCAATGAGAAAAAATATTAAAACTATTGTTTATTTACTATAATCCAGGTTAATCACACGTCTTGTAATATTTAATCCTTACAATCTAAGAGGTAAATTCCACTTATTAGAGTTGATTAATTCAGGCTAATGGTAGTTAAGTATCTTGCCCCAAATCACAGATTCAGTGACAGAAGCAGGAACCAAATTTAGATCTATTTGGTTGTGGAGGTTAACCCCTTAGCATCTGTGATATTGCGATTTTGAAGTCAAAGGAGGAAAGACTTATGAAGGAAGGGCAATTTATAGAAGCCCATTTTCTATACAATGCTTTCACCCCTCTAATAAGGCCAAAGTGATTTAAAGAAACTAAGTCTTTGGTCCCTGACAGGATTTTTGGAGGCACAGAAGTTAGAAGGCCAGGACAGCAAACATCCTCATACTTTAAGGTATTTTAATATGACAAAAGAAACTAAGACTCACTTTGGTCACCAGGTCATTTAGCCACCCCCTCTGGAATGCGTGTATTCCCTTGGAATCTTCCTCTAGGATTTCTTGGGAAAGGGCAGCATTCTGAGGAGAAGCTATGGAAAAGAAAGAGACCATGATGGAGATTAGTCCTATTTGAATAGCCTAGGAATCTTCACCTACAGATATCTATGATTTCTTAAAGTGATCAGTAGCAGGAAATCAACACTAGCAAGCCTACTTCAAGAATCAAAGGGAAGCATCAATGACTTGTCCTAAAACATCAATGCAGGTTTCAAAAACAAGTCTATTCTAGGACCTTTAGGTGTATGTTCCAAATTCAGATTTTGTACTAAATCCTATGTTAAATTTTGTGCACTGCCTTTTCACTTACTAAGGAAATATTCTCAGGACACTTTCTACCTTCTTGGAAGTAGAATCCAAACTCACAAAATTGGCAGAATGGTTCAAACCACTACAAATAAACTTCATTAAGGGCACAAACATGGAGGTAAGTTAGCTGTGTCTGATCCTTGTTTTATAACACAAGATAATGTGTGCTTGGTCTCAAAGAATCTGGAAGGGGAGCTCCATGCAGGAACTCCATGCAGGAGGGAGCTCATGCTAAAGTCTGCTCACTCACTGACCTCATTGGAGAGAAAGATTGTTCTCTCCAATCTTTTTAAAGGGCTGCTTTGTGATGTGCTGTTTGTCTTCTCTAGCCACCTAGGATTTCACCCTTTCTGTTCTACAATTCTCACCTTCCTCTTCTAGAATCTGAGTCACATCCTCCACCAGAGTCACCACTTCTTCGCTGTTCTTTGGGTACTGGGACTTCACCCAAGTCCTAACCTCCCCAGGAAGTATATTCAGGAATTGCTCCAGCACCAGCTGCTCCACAATTTGCTCCTTTGAGTGAATCTCAGGTCTCAACCACTTAAGGCAGAGCCTTCGAAGCTTATTCAATGCCTTTCGAGGACCAGCCAGGTCTGGGTATGAAAAATTCCTAAAATTCTGCCGACAAGTCTCAGTGTCACGCAAGAGTCTTGAAGCAAGAACTTCCCTCTCAATACTGTGGGGTCCATTCTGCACATTGTCTGACTTCCACACGTGAAGGAGCTGGGAACGTGAAGAACTGGTCATTCTCTTGCCTGGGGCTAACATTGTTACAGAGAGGAATGTGAATCTGGTTATATCCTTTATTTTTCCAGGTGTAAGCCAACTGCTTGAAGTCTCATGCCAGAGCCACAAAGACAATATATCATTGGCTGCTGTAGCAAGGAGCAGTAGAGGCAAAGTTGTTAGGAGCCTTAAGGAGTTAGAAATTCTGAGTCCAAAACTTGTAAGGATGAAGCCCTGGAACACAAAAGTGGACCACAAGGTAAAGAATTTCTGGTGCTGTCTGCTATAAGACACAAACAGAACAGACTCCCCATTGTACACAAACACACACAGACTTAAACTTGGTGTCACTCTTCTCTATACTTGTAACATTAATGCGATCTGCTGATGAGGGGTGGTGGTAAGGGGCGATAGAAACAAAGATTTTTATCATGAATAAAATGACAGATCAAAACTTCTTCTAACTTGTGAAGATCTTAAGCATTTTTCACAGGGAAAAAATACTTCCATACTTTAGTCTCTGACTACGGAAGCTGTAACTGACAGACCCAGCTCTCAATAACAAAATAGCAAATTATTTAAAACAAACTGGGAGGAAAATGTTTTCTTATTAAGTGCTCCAAGTTCCCAAGGGAACTGTCAGGGGAAAAAGGGCAAGCTATTTACCTGCTTTGCATATTAATACCAGCCTATTCTAGCATTTCGCTAACCCGAGGGCTAAGGAGACAAGCCGGTTGGACTGGAAAAAAGGTAGAGGAGGTCGGTATAATATGAAGTCCTTTAAGTGCTTTGCTACGAGATAATTTCTTATACATATATTTGAATTCAGGATTCCCAAAGAAAAAACCAGAACAGGCCAAACCTAGAGAATTAACAACACCCGTCACAGGCTCGAACGCTGAGCCTTCCTCAACCACAATCAAAAGCTTACAAGGCCCTGCAGAGGGGATGCTCCTGCCTTTCCTTTGCGGCCGGAGGCTCTGGGAAGCGGGAGTCACCTATCCTGGGCTGCACTGGGACCGGGTCCGCTACAGCACTTCCACCCGGTGTCTGTCTCCCTTCGGGCAGTAAGGACCGGCTGGGGCTCCTGCCCTGCCCATGCGAACACTCGCCCCCCGGCGCCCGCGACATCATTACCTGTCGCTGGGACCCGCAGACGCACAGCCGGAGCGGCCCAAGAGGCCCCGGGCAACAATGGCGGCGGGGGCGCGGGCGCCTGCGTGGCGGGTTCGGTCCCTCGCTGCAGAGGGCCCTCTGGCTCGGCCACTGCCCTTTGCTGGAACGCAGGATGTGTCTCGGGCAGGAGGCCCACTTCCCAGCTCGGTACTGAGAAGCCTGGCCTGGACCCCACCGCGCCTCAGCTTCACCGCGACCTCGCCTTGGCGCCACTGCGCATGTACGCAAGGAGAACGCTGCGCGCCCCCTGAGCCAATCGGAAGCCGAGCCTGGACCCTCCCCCGCCCAAGCCCTGTTCCTAGGATCTGTCTCCCTGGCAACCTCCTCCACCCATCACTACGCCTTGCTAGTTAGCTTTCCAGATTCTGAAGGGAACTTTCTAAAGTTTCCCTGATCAGAGGCACTTCTAGACATGACCTGGAGGTCGGCTAGTGCATCTAGGGGAGAAGTTGCAGATGGGAGTGCAGTTTGAAGCTCCTCTCTAACTACTTAGAGAAAACCTAGTGCCAGAATTCCTGAAGGAAAGATGAGCTGGGAAGACTTGTGACTGAAGCAAAAGACCAAAAGCACTGTTTGAGCTTTACTTGCATAAAAACTCACCATTAGAGATTGAGTGCCTTCTCAGGAGTCTGACTTTGAGACAATCAGATTAGGGGAAAAAACCAATAGCATGTTATTTAAGGACATGAAACAAAAATATAGGAAATTCTTGAAATGTGAAATAGAAAGATCTATCCCAGGTCCTCCTGTTATCTATTTTTTTTTTTTGAGACTAGGTCTTGCTATTTTGCTCATGGGACCGCAGGCTCTCGTTGCCCGGGGTACCACAGACTCAAGCAATCCCCAGCCTCAGCTTCCCAGGTAGCTGGGATTACAGGCGTGCACCACCACACCCAGCTATTTTTTTTTGGAACTAGGTCTCTCTACGGGCCCCAGGCGGGACTCGAACCGCGATCCCTAGCCCTGGCCGCTTCATAGGCTGAAGCTTACAAGCCGGAGCCACCTTGCCAGGCCTTGCTCCTGTTATCTATTGTTCTGTTGGCAAACCACCCACACCTTAATGGTCTTAAAGAACAACCATTTTATTATGCTCATGAATTCTGTGGGAATTTGAAAGGAGACCAGAGACTCCTTTGCTCCTTTGTGTCTGGAAATTTAGTTTAGGTGATTTGATGGTAGGAAGGTCCAAGATAGCCTCTTCATTCACATGTGTCATGCTTAGACTGAGATGGCTTAAGGATGAGCTCAGTTTCATCAAAGTGCTTTATGTCTTTTCAGCATGTAGGACTCAGAGTGGATGAACTTTTTACACTGCAACTCTGGTTTTCAAGAACCCATGTCCTAAGGGATTAGGAGAGAAGTTCTACAGCTGATTATGACAGAATCTCACATGGAAGTATCACAGATGCCCTCCATCAGAACTCTGTAGCCAATGCAGTCATGGTCTATGCAGAATGCAGTCATGGTCTATGCAGAATGGTCAATGCATTTATGGTCTATGCAGAATCAAGCAGAGTTAGAAGTAAATCCCATTTCTTGATGCAGGCCTCTCAGAGTCTTAATATTACTGCTCTAGGATGGAAAGTTTGATAGTGGATGTGGGGTGGTGTTATATATATATATGTTTGCTGAGGTAAGAAACTATATATCTGAAAACTATACAGTGTTGTAAACTAATGTTATAGCAATTAAAAAAGGTATCACCACTGTAGACACTTGAGCAACCACAAAAAAGCTGGATAGTGTGATGGTCTTTGATGTGTGAACTTAGGTAGGCTATTGTGTCCTGCTATTGATGAAACCCTTATCTATATAATTTGCAGGTCTGGTTAAAGTTCATATCTCACATGAATTAAGTGAGAGTGTGCTAGATAAATTGGTGGGCCCGATTCAATCAATTGAAAGGCCATAAAAGCAGAATTGAGGCTTCCCCAATGAAGAAGAAACTGCCAACAAAGTGTTCATCCTCCACTTCCTGAAAGATTTCCCTGTGGATTTTGAACTTGCCTGATTTGCCCCAAAAGCAAGTCAGCTCATTCCCTGAAAAAACAAGCAGACAACAACAAAACCCTCTTAGTGTATATGTCCTACTGGCTCCACTCCTCTGATTGGAACCTGACTGACAGGTAGCAATTCAAATTATCTAACAAAATGGAATTTTAAAAGATCACAGGAGAAATTAAGAAGATTAACCATTCACAAATGGAATAACTGATAGGGAAAACATCTATCTATTATAATCACATGTCTCTAACAATGAGGTCTCTGAAGATACCAAGCAGCAACTGATCTCTCTGCAGGGAGCAAAACACAAACCCACAACCGAAGCTGAAACTTGACTATACTCTGAGGGGCACACTGCCCAAGGCTAAAGCTCCCTGTTCAGGGTTAGGGAGTCCATTCCCCTTATTGCAAGCACGTTTGGCTGCTGATGGCTCACAACTAAATACTTCTCTGAAAACTGCCTTGGATGAAGGGAGGTGCCTCTCACAGGTTCAATGCCTCCTCACTATGAGAAGTTCATATGCACTGGCTCCTGGTGCAGGACTTCTGATACTGAATGATATTGGACACTGAAACTCACCCAGGGGAGTGCTAAAAGTTTGCCTGTCACTGCCTGGGTTCTTCACTGGTGCACACAATTGCATGATCACTTAGGTTCAGGGAATAATACTAATGAGATTTGTTTAACAGACTATAGTAAAACCGTCCTCACTGCCAATTGTAGAAGAAGCAAGCATCAGGTTCACTAATCTACATAGGTGCTTTTTTTGGTTTTAGTAGTTACACAGACACATCAGGCAGGGCAGGCCAGGCCAGGATGTAGGGGTACTAGGCGGCAGGCACCCCCCGACCCATCGAATCTTTATACTCTTTCTTTGGGCTCTCTCTCTGGCATTTGCTTGTGCATTTGCTTGCTCTCTCCTCCCCTTTCCCCCCCTCTCTCATAGGCTCAGATATACACACTCACACATGCGCATACCCATTGGACTGCACTATCAAGAAGACCCAATATCCTAGGTGCTGGATATGTAGGCTAATGAAGGAAAAAGCTTGACTCACCCTACACAGACAAAGAGAAGCAGAGTCACTGGGCCACAAGTGGCCAATTATCTTACCTGAATTATTGTCCAGTTTTAAATGTCTAAACAGAAGGTGTCCAAGATGACAGCTTTCCACCACTCTAGACCTGGAACTGAAACTTGGTGCCCCTCCCCCACCCTTGGGTTGTGGCAGTTTGGTCTCTGCCCCTCCCGCTTGGGGGGGGGTTGGCAGTTGAAAACTCATGGCAGTTAAAAACTGCCCGAGGAAGCAGCTGGAAAAGAATTTGCAAGAGAAGCAGAGAGAGGAGGAGGAGTGGGACCACATGAAGCTTAGAGTTCAAAGGTTCTGGCACCTGGAGAAGGATGTGCAGGAGCTGGGCCTTCCAGAGAGGAGAGAAGAGAATGGCAGGTGGGTAAGGAGTAGCCCAAGTGACCAGGCTGGGCAGAAGCCCCCTGGAAGAGTGAGCTGATGGTGGCGAAGAATCATGGTGGCCAGCAGAAGAGTGACCAGTGTGGAGAGTGTGATGCCATAGTAAGGTAGCCTGAAAAGTTGGTACCTGGTGATGACCAGGAGTTTGGAAAGCTGATTTGTGTATCAGCAGTTGTGGAAGAAGTTTGAAGCGCCTTGAAGAAGCGGAGCAGCTCAGGATACTGGAGAGAGAAGAAGAAAAGAGAAGACGCCATAGAAAGACTGGACTTTGCAGAGTGCCAACTCTGAGGTTTGGAGGGGCAAAGGGTCACCATCTTGGACTGTGTCTTTGGGACCTTTGGGACTAAGAATGGTGACTGGGATAAGATAACTGCCACTTGTGGCTTTAAGGACTTTTTGCTTTCCCCGTTGACCTTCCTTGTTAATAAAATCCCTTGTTAAACTGCATTTTGAGTGGCAACTGCTACGCAGGTGATAGGGACCTGGGGTTTGTAAGTTGGAGGCTTTTGCCTCTTTTTCAACCTGATTTCAGAACAAGTATCACAAAGACCATGCTTCCGAGGTGGCGTCTTCCTGCCAGTAAATACCTGGAACAAGAATCCCAAACAAAAGGCCAAGATGGCACCTTCAACAGCTTTCACCTCTGTCTCTAGGAGGTTCATGCTTCAGTTTCTGACAGTCTTGACCTGTGGCTGAATCCTGGAATGGCTGCATTTCAACATTACTTCTCCAGCCCTCAAATCCCTTATCAGAGTTTCCACCCCCACTGATTCTCTCCTGCCTGCCTCCCTCAGGGCTTTTCTTATCTGATGGCTGCTCTTCACCTGCCCTCCCCCCCTCCCAGAGGGCACCACCTGTTACAGCCTTTAGCTTCAGCCTTGCCTTTCTTGCCTTTCAGGTCCCTGTTACACTTCTACCACCTGGTCACTTTGCCTCACTGGCAGCTTCTTTAAAGGGGACCACCTGTCTTGAGTTCCTTGTGGGATCAAATGAGGCCTCTGTTGTAATCACACAGCATTTCAAGTTTTTCTTCTGCCCAATCCTCCTCACCTCAATCTTTTTCTAGCAGACACTATCTAATACCATCCTTGAATGCAATCATCCATCTCAGAATCTTTTTCCAGAGACTCTGCCTTACAGCATTTGGTACCAGTGGTGAAACAAGGAAAGATCCCAAGTGGGATTTTGGAGCTGGCTCACCTGCCAGCTTGCTGGCAACAGGGACCCTATCATTTAGGATTGGTGGAGTATTGACATGGCAGGCTCTCTGTAGCAGCATAATCATGGAAATCATCACTGTTGCCAAACAGGGAACCTGTGGGTACTATAACTCAGTTCTTATGAGCTTGGGGGAAGTGATGATTTTAAAACTCAAAAATCAGAGGGCTTCTTGAAATCTAATGGTAAACATGGAAAACTAGCATCACTTCAGATAAAGTGTAGTTCTTAGTCCTAGAAAATGTCCTATGCCATGGTCAGGACTTTGTCTGGAAAGGAATAGAAACCTGAGAGTAGGGGATGGGATGTTTGGGTTGATGCAGGCAAACACCTTGAAGCACCATGTCTGGACCTGCTAAAGTAGACCATGCGCCCTAGTCTTGCTGAAAAACAATGCAGACAGAGGCTTTTATTTTGCAATAAATCCTGTGTCCCCTTGGGTCTGTTCCCTCTTTCCCTCTTGACCATGAAGCCTATAACTAGGAGTGATTCCCCACAAAATCTTTTAGGGGAATCACTGGACTTGATATGGGAGGAAAAGGATTATCGCCACTGTCTGTAGAAACCAGGAGATGGGCTAAGATGGGTCTAGGGCAATGTATTCAGTTGGAAAAGGGAATTTATTGAGAGCTTGTTTGGAGGTTCTAGCAGGGGAGTGCAGCTACTCGTATACCCTCGACCAAGCGAAGAATGTTCTGTCTCTGTTTGGGGATCCTCTTCTACAGAGTGCACAGCTTCAGGAGGGATGCACATGGGGTGGTCAGGGAGGAAGGGGACACCCACCTAGCTAGCCAGATCAGCCGAGTCAAACCTGGCAATCAATGGGGTGACAGATGTCGCAGCCAGATCGCCCTCATCCCCCCCAAAAAAGAGAGGGTTTATTGAAAGGTGATTTTCCTATGATATTGGATTTGAATATTGTGACAAGAGTGTTAGGAGTTAGTGCAAATGCATGACTAGAAGGACTTTTGGAGGCTTGGAAAAATAGGGGTTAAAAGACTTAGATAAATGGCCATCCAGAATAGGATGACTGTGAGATTGATTGTGTTTCATGGAAAGGCCTGGAAGACTATGGAAATACAGAAGGCGCTGGTGGGAGGGGGGTGCCAGAATCATCCAGAAGTCAGTTGAGACTGTCCTCTGCAGGTTAAGACTGATAGTAGGAGATCTGGGCTCTCTGAGGGTGATATTTGACCTGCAAAAGCAATGTGAGCTTGGTTAACATAATGAGCAATCAGGTTAAAGTCGAAGGGGTGACAAAGTCAAGTGGAGGGAGTATTCTATCTTTAGCTAATGATGACATTTGAACAGGCTATTGCTATTGTGGCATGGGCAGATAACAGAGGTAGTGCTCACTCCTTAAAATCAAATGGAATAAAGGATGGAGCCTGGCATGGTGGTGTGTGCCTGTAATCCCAGTCACCTGGGAGGCTGAGGCCAGGGATCACTTGAGTCTGTGGGTTCGAGACAACCCCAGGCAACATAGTGGGACCTAGCCTTTAAAAAAATTTTTTTATTAATAATTTATATGTAAATTTCACATCTCTGTGATCTCTGGGGTTCACCCCCCCCACCGTTCCCACCCTGTTTCCCCCCCAGGGTGTGTACTTCAATTTGGTTGTTGGCCTGTTTTGACTTTTCTTCATGGATTTTTGTTTATCTTTCCCATGTCCCATATAGTAGTGAAACCATTTGGTTTCTGTTTTTCTCTTTTTGACTTGTTTCTGCTACTATGAATTCTTCTAAGTCTATCCATGTTATCATAAAATCGTCCAATTTGTCATTTTTGGGACCTAGTCTTAAAAAAAAAAAAAAGAAAGGATAGATGATCATGTGGCTGAGATCAATAGAATGTCACAATCTTTTGCCCCATTTCTAGGGAAACCAGACCCAGAGCATGTTAACTGGGAAGTCAAAACATTGGAAATAAAGGTTTTTCAGCATCAAATAAAGTATATAAAATAAAGTATATGTGTTGGGATGTTCCCTACCTGCCCCCCTCAAAGGAACTCATGGCCATTTGCTTAGGTGCTCTGGAAGAAGGGGACCACGATGACAGCTCTGGTCAAGGGATAATGACACAGAGGGTGAGAGTTGGAAACCACCGTGCAGCCACCTTCATAGCAAAGACAGATTGGGTGGGCAGTAACTTCTTCACTATCATGGTAGCACAGTGGTTTTCTATGTCCAAGCAAAGCTGGTTTAGAAGGGTGCTGGGCTCAGAGAATGGATCAGAAAGTTGTGGTATATATACACAATGCAATACTGTTCCACAGCCAAAACAAATTTGATGCGTTTGTGATAACATGGATGGATCTAAAAAAAATCATGTTAGTGGAAATAAGCCAGAGAGAAAAAAGAGAAATACTGGATGATCTCACCTCTGTATGGAATATAGGGAAAACAAACAAAAGTACAAGTAAAATTTAAAAACTAACAAACTGTTAGCAGAATTGAAGCATAGAGCAAGGGAAGGGGAGGGGGGTAAAATTGGATGAGGGATGGGCACAAGAGATTAAGATGATGGTCCGTGGGTGACAAGGTGGTGGGAGAACCTCTAGGTATACAATGATATAAACTCTATATATGTCTAATCAATCTAAAATAATAAAATTTTAAAAAATAACAAAATTTAGTCAAACTAAACTGAATACGGGCTAAAAATATCTTTAAATAAAAAATAATTTTCACAGTTTAAAAAAAAAAAGAGACCTGCATGGTCGTGTGGGCAACTGGGAGCAGAGCTACCCCTGCTGCTTTGAAAAGGTAGTAGGTGGGCGATGAGATACCAGTTTAGGCACAGGGGGCCAGGACGGCTTCTCTTTGCCAGTTGCAGACATTGCACTGATACAGTCTTCTTCCCTTGAGAAGGGGTTCATTTCTTTGTGAAACTGTTTTCTTTAACCTGATTCACAGAGTGGGGGGGTGGAGGTGGAGGGGAGACTGGCTGGGGGGGGGCGATGATCTGTAGGGAAGGAAGAGATTCTCTAATGGTCCTGCCTCGCATCTCATTTCTTTTAGAAGAGGTCCACCCATTTGTGGTGTTTTCTAATGTTAGTTATTTCTTCCCCCATCTTCAATTTCTGGTCCTGCGATACCTCCACAGTCATTTAGCGGGGAATATTATAAATTAATTGCACTAATTAAAGAACGGTCAGCTCTCTCACACCATAACAAAAATATAATTCAACGTGGGTTAAAGACTTGGATGTAAGACCTGAAGTCATCACAAATACATGAAGATGCAGGTGGTTTATTCAACTTTAGGGGTGTCTTTAGGAGTTCTAACTTTAGGGGTGTCTTTAGGAGTTCAACACCAATGGTAAGAGCATAAAACCAAAGAGAAACAAATAGGACTACATTGAATTAAGATGCTTCTGCAAAAGAAACTGTCATGAAGATGAAAATATGTCCTAGTGAGTGGAGTAAAATATTTATATATCATACATCCAAGAAGAGGTTACTATCCAAGATATAAAACACTCATACAAATGAACAAGAAAGGCCCAAATAACCTCTTACATTATTAAGGAAGAAGAAAAAGATTTAAACACAAAGCGAAAAGAAAAAAAAAAGAAAAAAAAAGAAAAAGGAAAGGACACAGTAAAACTACAGTGGCGATAAATAAAACATGGGCCAGGAAAATAGAATTTACCAAATCAAACGTTTGAAAAGATCAACAAAATTGACAAAAACCTTCCCTTGACAGATCAAGAAAAAAAGAGGAAACTCAAAGTAACAAAATTAGAACTGAAAGTGGGGACGTTGCTACAGATTCCACACAAAGAAAAATCATTGTAAGAGGATACAGTGGAAAAACGTACACCCATAAATCAATCTAGATGAAAAGGTAAGTTCGATTTTAGTGGTTTAGTAGACTGCCGCCAGGGAGCAGACAGCCACCGCCGCACACTGATCACAAAATTCCCTGCGCAGCTCTTCCAAGGCCACGAGAGGGCGCTTGAAAAGCCGTCTCTACCCGTGCCGGGCGCCTGCGTTTGCAGGGAGAAGGCATCTTGTGGTCACCGCCCACACTGAGTAGGGGCCTTTGTCCTGGCCTCTCTGATGATGTGTTTTTCTTGAATAGCTGAAACAGGAGCTTGAATTTCCTGAAACATTCTTTGTATGTATGTATGTATGTATGTATGTATGTATGTATGTATGTATGTATGTATGTATGTATGTATGTATGTATGTATTTATTTTCTCATGTAATGTTCTGAGACATTTTACAAAGACCATCGAGGCAGTTAAAAGTGATAATCATATATATTTTAAAAACTGATTCGTGATTGTAAAAGTGAAATAAAGAAGAAACAGTGGTGAAAAGAATAGACCCTTCCCTCTCCCCAAGCAATTCGTTTCAGTCCAGTGTGAACCCATGGGCACGGATGCTCCCCTGGATACGCTTTTATTAATTTTAAAATATCATTTTTTTTATAATATTAAGGTTGTTGAAAACATCAAAGAATTGCAAAGTACAGGTGTGAAAACTGACATGTTTAGTGTAAGTTTGTATTGATAGAAAAGCTATTTTAAATTTACTTCCTTGGCTTTAATGATCATTTAAGAACTATAGTTCTTAGCTTATTTTCACTCTAAATAACAGACATGTTTATTTTTTTTTCATGATTTAATGACAATCATAACTTCATTAATCAGCTTCTGAAACCTCTTTGGTGGGACACCATTGTGACTGGTGTTAGAAAAATTATATGTCAAGTTCACTTCCATATTTGTTTGGATACTAAAATGTTACCTTTAAAGTTTTTTTAAACACTAATTCAAGTTATAGTGTAAAGGGAAATTTAAAGCATGAATAGTATATATTCATTAAATATTTGCAAACTTTTCCCCCTATGCACTTACAGTAAATTTTAATTCTTTAAAAATTCATATAAGTTTGAATTTGAGAAAGCATACAGTCAGTGTAACATGAAAGATGTTTATATTAAATATCTTTACCACACTTTTTACAAACTTGAAAATTAGGAGACACTGTGACACTTTGGAGACACTAAGTGAAAAATTTTCACATATGTTGGGGAAAAGTAGACTAGCAATTTTAAATGAATAATGGTGCACATGAAATCTTAAAGCCCCTTTTGCCTTACAAATGCAAAATTAATTCTGTAAACTCCCTTCTCATAGAGACCATCAACTCACTATCAAGCACCATTATGGGGAAAATCAGACATTAGTATGAGAATTCTTGTGGCACAGATATATAATACTTGCATGCAGGTCATTCTTATTATCCTTACACATTGGAGGATGCCTCTGATAAGCTTATTAATAGTGGATGATTTGATGGCATCACCATTTGGGTTTCTTTCCTAAACTTACTTAAGTCACAGGTTC